>JAUZST010046465.1:0-25633 GCA_034779995.1 Parotocinclus haroldoi | reverse complement strand
GCCACACTCAGCACAGGGAACAAGCGCAACAGGAGCCATGTTACAGCTAATATAATTAATCAATTAAATGTACTTAGTTTCGTGTGAGGTTGTGGGTTGATGGTTTAAGATGTGAGCACAACTGATTCAGCTGAGTACAGTAGACTTACTGCTGTAGATCCTCATACACTGGAAGCGGAGGTCCAGCACAGTGCCGATTAAATCGCAGATGGAAAATCGGAAAAGTCACCATAACAGTTACCTGTAAAAAGAAAACTGGGAAACGGTTGTAGAAAGTAGAAAGTTAGACTACTAAGAAGATAAAGCCAAAATTAAGTATGAGTCGGTGATTCGCTAATGACTATTAATCAGATAAACAATGCTAATAAACAAACACGGAGAAAGAACCAACTGTAGCAAGAGTTATAGATTTAAACTGTAATGAAGACAACGCCAAAATTAAATTGATACCGGAGATTTGCTAAACGCTAATAAACAAACACGCTATGGACAAAGCCGGTCACCCGTAAACTTTCTAAAAAAAAAAACCATGAACGACAAATAATACAAATACAGATACAAATAATCGACCGCTAACAGGAAGGAAAGACAGTAAAGTATGAATCAAGAATCAATATAGAATAATAATAGTAAGTAGTTTAGAACAACAAACTGCTAGGACCTAGTAGTGTGTGTGTATAGGAACGAAGACTGCTGCGCATGCTGTACAATTATATTTCTGTTCAATCTCTTTATGATATACATATATAGCTTTTAAGGTCCAAGAGACATATTTGTCCCATAATTTGAAGTGGAACAAAGTAACACAAGGTTTTTTTCATTCCTGCAACACTTCAATTGAACCCTTTCAAAACCGCGGGTTGATTCAATCGCATTTGGCGTCCATTTAAAAGTATGGGACAAATATGTCCCCTTGTCCTCAAAGAGTTAAAAGCCTAGACTATTGACTGAAAGCTCTGACAAACTGCCATGTCCTGGAGAATGGTTTAACCTGTAGTTGCATGGACTGTACATTGTAAGGCTGTATCAATTTTATTATCATTGGCAAAATGTAGTACATAAATTACCGAAATTACACTAAACAGTTTTTGCTTAATAGCTGAACATTCTGGCTTTGTGAAGCATTGCTCAACCAAATAACATGAAATTATTTTAATTAATGGCATATTTTCCCAGATCATATGAGAAAAAAATGACGGAATCACCCTGTCAACTGCTGCTTGAGAATGTTGGAATCAGCTTGATGCACTGTAGAGTATTGTTTTTCATTAATGAATTCCATGCCTCAAGAATTCAGGCTCTTGTTGTTGTTGATGATGACTAAATAATTATTTCCTAAATGTTCTGAAAAATATGATATTAGTTTAATATGGCCTTTTTTTTCTTCAATGGTTTGCTTTAGGTATTCGTTACAAAACACGCACGTGTACGGTTGTTAAGCAAACATTGATTGGTATAATATCTGTGTGTGGTGATTCTGTTGGATTTGTAAGGAATAGGGACTGAATGTTACCTTTACCCTAATAGGCAGCAATCCTCAGAAAAAGCATAACAGTTTCTTTACATGCTTTTACACTTTAGGTATTAAGTCAACTGAGCTATATACAAATCTGATCCATATATGGAAGTTCAGGTGTAGAAACAAAAATGTTTGCCATTTCCAGTTTGATATGAAAATAGCCAGATAGTAAGGAAATCTGTCTTTTAAGTAAATTGTATTTGCTTTTTGATTAAAAATGTATTCTTGAACATACAACTTAGTCTGGCTGGTAAAATATTATTTTCATGCCCACACCCATATACAGCTCTGTGATATCAAGATCTGATATTTGCAACAAGACAAATTAATCAAATAAGCATGAAGGCCTGTCAAGGCAGAATTTTCCTTGGCTTGGAGCAATAAGAAAAAAAAAAACAGTCGACTTTCTTTGTAGAGACATGATTCCATATAATTAATAACAGGAAACGCAAAAATGGAATATCACACTGCGCATACAGAATAATTCATAACATTCCATATGAAAAATGTGAGTACAAACAAGTCATATAACCTGAGGTTTAATTAACAAATGAACTACATTTTGAAAGACAAAGCCCACTGCATATCCTCTGGTGGTTACAGATGAGGCTGATCAGTGAGAAATAATAGCTCAGAGAACACAGTGGAAAGAAAACAGTTTATATTAGACTCAACACTTTTTGAATAGATTTTTAAATAGGTGTGCAACTTTTCTTTAAAGTGAACTGGACCGATCAACCCCAGTTCCAATAAAATCTTAAATTATGGTTATTTAAAAAACATATCAAGTATAGTGTCGAAAAGTTTATATATTTAGTATATATCAAGCGCATGCACACACACTCACTTGCATTCTTACCTGCCTAAATAAATTCAGAGACATGGAGGGGCTGGGCCTATTTGATGTTTCTTTCAGTTTCACGCCCTGTGTTGCCGGTTAATTCCAGCTGTTCTGCAATCCTGACCAGGATTAAGCAGATACATTTTTTATTTAAGTTTATTTAATTATTAATAACAACTGCAATGTAATTAATGTTGTCCTTTTTATGATTGTGTTTTACATGTATTTATTAATATAAGAGTAATATATATTCAGCCTTCTAATCAGCATCGAGTCTGGGATTGTTTTTGGTTCACTGTACTGTGTCACGTGGTATAATTACAAAACAAACCATGAAAACATGTTATTATCTTAATAAGTATATACTTAAGAAGCAAAGTGTTTATAAAAGATAAATGAGCTCAAATCGGCAGGTGGTAGAACCAGAGAAAATGGGTATAATACACTAAAGTATATAAATATACATATGGTATGAACTGGTATGAACTATATATGGTAGGGCTGCTGTAATTTGAATCACAGATATTTAGTCAATTTGATTGTCCTGTCCTTTTGTGTGAAAACAGCTTAGTCTATAAAACCTATATCCAAGTGTATTATTGTATATTTGAATTAGTTTAACAATGTCAAAATGGATATCTGAATTACTATCCATGTCTGAATTTTTATATTTACTCATATCTAGTGGATTATTTTAATGAAAAAAGCATTCCAAAGCATATGTAAATATATTAAATATTTTGTATGACATATTCAACGTGATACCACTGGGACGTGTGGAGAAGCCTTCGTAATTGAATATGCTGCTTGATAAGCGTAAACGCCCATCTTGTTTTGCATGAAACTGTAATGTGCGAGTATCAAAGTCAGTGAGGTGTCCAGGGGGTGAGTATGAGAAGAAATTGTGAGCTCAGGCCATTAAATATCCATGCAAATTAGACCTCAAATCTCTTCTGCTACAGCTTCTGTTACTGAATCCACTACACCAGTCTAACATGAAACTTCTATTGATAACACAACGTAACACAAGTTTTGTTCCAAGCCTTTTAGTGTTATATTCCAATTTCTTATGTCTAAAACAAATGCAAAATTGCTTACATTTATCATAAACTTTGCTTCTGTGACCACAGCAACGAAAGCTGCAAAATGCATTTTCACTATAGAAACAATCGATTTTGCATCTTCTCATTCATACAGTCACAATAAGAACACTATATGCATTGCATATTTACACAGATTGCCAAAAACTGTTCAGAAGTGTGTGGTTTTTCAAGATTTACAACTATACTGAAAATCAGTCTCACGAATCAATCCCCCATCATGTTCTCATTATATTGTCCTTGGTAATGGCGTTCAAAGTTCATAATGTCCTGGTGAAAGCGCTCGCCTTGTTCCTCTGAGTAAGCTGTTCTATTTGAATCAAGATGAGCATCAATGATATGGATTTGTATGCAGATCTGTACCTGTACAACTGGGTCTGTAGTTCTTGAACACTCATAGGTTCTTGAAACTAGTGTCCCAGCTGGTCCAATAAGTGCTTGAACGTGTAATAAATCTGGTGACAAGACAGGCCAAGGTATTGTTGCTTACTGGTTACATAGTATCTTATTCGTAGCTGAGTTAGCAGTCTGATTAGTTTGAGATTAAATTGGTCTGTGGTTTATCACAATTGAGGGAAATCATTCAGGGAGTTTTTCTTTTTCACTGTCACCCTAGGCTTGTTTGATTGACCTTTTAAGATAATATAATATTGTAAAGCTGCTTTGAGACAATGCACCATTGTAAAAAGTGCTTTATAAATAAATTTGAATTTGAATTTGGGTTGACCGTAGCCTATTAACAACACATGTCCACATTAATGCTGCTACATTAACACTAACCTTTAAAGCACAGGGAGCTTTTCATCAACAGCAATTCTCCAGTTTATTAGCACAGCCGCGTGAATGATAAACCAGCTCCCACTTACTCACTTTCTACGGACATAGCTGTACCACTTTGTTTGAACACTGAGTAGATTACCTTGTGTCGTGAATATTTAACTTTCTCTGTCAGACCAGAGCTAAAATTGCTCTACCGAGATTAAACGCATGTTAACCTGAGAAAGTGCTCTCTCCATTCATATCCCCCCACCTTCAACCTCTTTCTGAAATGTAAGTGGCTTCTAAGAAGAAAGTATTAACAATTCAGCAAGAATAGCTGATTTGTTCAAGATCTTTATGTGAATTTGAAAGTTGAACCCTGCTATACAGTTTAACCCTGATCTAGCCATTCAAATTTCCTCCACGACATGTTTTATAATAGCCTTAGTTTATTTACATTAGCTCCCATTCTAGTCAGCGGATTCCAAAAAAGTTTTATCTCAGAAATCTAATTCCTTGCTGAATGTCTGTTGGCACAGTGAGAACACATCTTACCTTTATCTAAATGATCCACTTCCTTCCTGTTACTGGTCTTACTGTTTGAATTATTGTATATTTTGTCTTTTCTGTTTGTGATCACACAAACCTGATCAAGCCAGAGGCCACTGGTGTCACTTGTGCATCTTTCTTGTGTGGTTTGGTTCTCGTTTTGAGACTTGCTTTGGAAGCTTGAGTTTGCCAGTCCTTTTTTTCTTTTGGCTCACCATCATTTGTGTACTACTGTGGGTGCTTCTGACTTTGTTGCCAAACCCTACCCATTCTGACCCTGATTGTTCTTTTTCACGGTGGATTTCAGAAGCTGGTTACATACAGTGTTTGTGTATTCTTCTGGGTTGTGTGTGGTGACAGGTATTGTTATTTATTGCTCCTTTTCACTCTTCTCCCACTCCTAAACCTTAGACTAACCTAAAATTGTGTCATTAGGTGCTTAAATGAATGGGCAGTATGCATTTGACATTAATGTAATTTAGCAGGCATAGATTTAGTTTTTTTTTGTTCAGTGTTTTCTGACTTTTTAGAGCATTTTATTTACAACATGAAATATTTCAGGAGGAATGTATAAGGCGTAGTGTGCACTGTGCACATGCGAGTGTGTACATGGGCACAAACACACACAAACCCATAAGCCTGCATTTGTCTTTAATACTATCTGTCTATCTTTAAATCCACTTACAAAATTGCAGGTTTTGGAAGAATGCAATTTGTCTTGCTGGACCAGAAACATGTCACCACAAATGAACAAAGTCATGTTTATATTCTTGTGCGAACATTTGGAAATTCTGAAAACCTTTAGGTAGGTCTTTTGCTATCTGAAGGTTTGCTATCCAAAATGTCACACTGAAGTACAGTACACGTGGAAATTAGTTTTCTTATTACGTTTAAAAAATAGTATTCTGACCAGTTGTGTTAATGCATCTTAACACACTAAGGTGTGGAGCATAACTTGAATGAAAAGGTGACACCCATTGAAGTTATGGAAGTAGCACAACATAACACTTATATTGTAAAACTGTGACACAGTGATTCAGTCATGCCATTCTACTTGCTCTGCAGGAACTGGTCTGATTTTGTTCTGGCCATATGTCTCTCTATTCCCTTATTTTCTTCTTGCTTTATATTTCCATTTTGTAAGTGTTATAATGCCACAACTCACCTAGTATCCTTTGGTTCAGAATGACTGTAAACTGTTGATAATGAAACTGAGTTGTAAATTTACATCGAGATCCATAGGTGCTGAAGAAGAAAATACTTTTCATATGCAAAAGCTTATGCATCACTGACCAATGTAGATGGTTTGTGGAGTTTATAACTGAAAAGATGTGAACACAAGCTCAGCAGGGAGCAAATTTAAATGTGACCTATTTTAAATTTTCACATTTTATGCATAGGGTGATGATTTTTTGGTTTAAAAATAAAGAAGATGAGACAGGTTAGGATAGTTGCATGGGACAGACAGACCTCTGCACTTGGTGGCTGGATGGGGTGGTGTCATAGAAGGCTAGGCGGTTGCACCATGGCAATGTGTGTTGTAGGAATTTAAATACTTGTCAAATAAGCTGTTTAGGTGCCATGTGTTACTCTTGACTTTTGATTGTTTGAGTGAAGGCATAAACCTAACCGACCAAAGATGGCTTGCAAGAAGGCAGGCCCTAAAGAGAAAGGTTTTTGAAGATTTGAAATTATGACCTGATGCTTCCTGCTTGTTCTGGTCAGGGGTATGGGCAGTGTCTATTTCTGGAGGAAATAAAGAATGTCCTGGAATGCAGGCCTGTCCATCCAATGGCTGGGTAGAGTTTGCTGCTGCAGAATTAGGGATGAACTCCCGACAGGTCTTACCTTTCTAAGGCATAGCCAATTGTGTCTGCATGTTATGACTGATCCAGGTGACTTTGGAATGTGGCTTTCACTCTGTGGTAGTGGGCTAGCATGTTAGACCGCTGTGTCACCCAGTCAGCAGTGAAATTTTTATGATCTAAAAGCTGATTGCTGATTGCATAACGTGATCGCAAATTAAAAAAAAATAAAAAATAGTATATATATATATATATTATATATATATATATATATATAAACAATGTCCTTCACGAAACCAATTCAAATATGGCATATTTGTTTGACAGATAATCTAACATTTTAAACATTAACTTAGAACTCATTAAAAATCATTGATCTTATCATACAAAACTGATTAACCATGCACAAAGACACATTCTGTGTAAACAGTCTTTTTGCAAGCAATAGACCGTGCAACTGTATACATTGTCCTTTCCAGGTATGAATGTAGCTTGGACTGATCCGGAACTGTGTGTCGTTAAAAATTTCAGTGGGTGGAATGAACCGGAACTGTGTTCCGCTAAAAGATTGACTGGCAGAAAGAGCAGCTGCCAACTTCAACACAAGTCACAGTCGGACTTTCAGAAAGAAACAAACATCTATTAACTTTTCACTACCTACTCTTCTTATTATCTGCTAAGTTGTTCTGGAGTGTTTCTGAATCATACGTGCCATTTTTTTATCCATGCCAGATGGAGCCAAGATGTTGTTCATTACTGCAATTTAATTTTAGCCCTTGCTTCCTGTGCTGCAACTGACTGATATCCAGTGTTACCGGGATTTGGTAGGCATATATTTGTTGCAAAAGATCCGAAATAAAATATGTAGTAGATTATGATGTGATATTCCATGATAGTATTTCATGATGTTTTATTCCAACACCTCTGGCGTGAGATGCCTTTTATATAGACACTACAAGTATGCATCTCACTTCTTAAAAAACACAGAAGTACAGGCAGAGTTGCCAGAACTCGTGAGAGAATTAAGTAAATCAGGTCTAAAGAAGCAAATTTGTTTCCAAAACCTATTTGACATTTTGATCACTTGTTTAGGTAAAATGAAATACTCTACTGCTACTAAATATATTATTATTATTATTATTATTATTATTATGAGTAGTAGTAGTAGTAGTAGTAGTATTAACTCATATTGTTATTAACTTAATATTAATTATTGCAGCTGTTGTTGTTGTTCATAATAATAATAATAATAATAATAATAATAATAATAATAATAACAATTTATATATTTTCTTTTATCTTAATAGGTCAAACAAATTTGCTTACCCTTTTCCAGAGATTGGCTAGAACACAAATAAAGACGAATGCAGTGAACAATTACTCAAATGTTTAAAAGTTTGAGATGCTGAAATTGAAATGTACACAATGTCAAGACATTTAAATTTCAATTTTCCCAGCATGCATGAAGTGATGAATGTTGTGGTAGTACAACTGCTTTCACCCTTGAGCCTTCTTTTTACACAATAAGTTTAACTGTATGTGTATGGTCTGGCATCGATGCTGACAGGTACAGTAGCAGAGTCACCCAGTCTGGCCAAATGCGGCTGGGTTTTAATCTTATAATGGTAATAAGAGCTATGCTCCCTGAAGCAGATCAGGAGCTATTGACCAGCAGGGCTATGCATTATTCACAGGTCACATTTTTCATCATATTTCCCCTGTTGCTGTCACCATCAGGCTAGGGTCTGAGGGACACCCACAGCTCTTTCTGTTTACACACACACTCTCTTAAGTGGCTGGCACTTGCTTGCGTGTGTGTGTTTGTCTGTGTGTGCCAGTCGGGCGCCTTATAGTGCTAATGTTCCCTCATCTTACCTCACATGCTAATTATTATCTCATCTATAATGCATGTGCAGTACCGTGCAGATGCTAATCAGGCGAGCATCGAACGGAAAAAGGGACCCTTTTCTGTTTTCACGAGTGCTGAGAGATGTGTGTGTGTGTGTGTGTGTGTGTGTGTTGGGGTGGGGAGGGGTGGGGGGGTCTTTTACTGTCCTGAGTTTCCTCCATGACTAAATGTTGTCTTTACGCCATATTTATTGTCTTGTTGATACTTGTCAGAAAATAAACAGACTTCAACGTATGTTGTTAAACATATGCAAACTTGTATAGCCTATGTATGAATGACTACTTTGCAAAAAAAATAACCAAACAACAATACTATCACATCATAATCATATCCAGAAGTGAAAAGTAGATTGAAGGATGTGAATATTACTGAGCTAGAGGATTGGGTTTGTGTACTCAGCCCCTGGGTTTTGGAGGCTGTTAATTGGCCTCACAGTGATGCACCCCTCCACACAAGCACAGGGTGGGCTCTCTACCCTTTCCTCCTCTACTCACTTTTCTGTCTCTTTTCACAGTGGGATTCCTCTTGATCCCCCTTTAGCCCCACTCTCACCCACCCATGCCTTTTGAGGGAGGTACCTACTGTGCCCCTAAAATTGGGTTCAGTGGTTACCCTGTAAAGGCACTGCCATATAATATTATACATTCAGTAAAACAGCTGTTTTTGGGATGCTTGAAATGGCGTTTCTCATCTTGAATCAGACTGGTGGTAATTTGCTGACGTGTAGTTGTTGACTGTGTACGCCCTAAAAAAGTCCAATTTATTTAAAAGTGCTTTGTGCAAGAAAAGTTGAATGAATTGATATGTAAATATAAATAAATACACTTTATTATAGAATGTTAATCATACCCAACTAACCACTGTTTACACCTTAGCTTATTATTGATTATTTATTGAATGTCAGTTTTAAAACATCTATAACAGAACAGTGCACACAATAGATAAAATTAGAAATAAAAGCAATACATATAAGCATACAATCCAACATACAATGTGAAAATTGTGCTGGTTATTGATTATACTGATTATAGCAGTAGTCTATTGGTTCAACTCAGGCACTGGTCCAGCTCATTATAATTATGCATTTTACCAAAACAAAGTAGAATTATGGTATAGTAAGGGAAACAGGATTAAGCATGGAGTTCATTATATAAAATAATCAAAAAGGAATGCAATAATGTTAAATGAAGACGTAATGTTGTGAACTGTTTGGAGTCGCAGGTTGTAAGAGGTAAGCAAAGTTCATTAAAGGGGTCACTAATGCAGCACTGGGGCTGTTCCGCTGATTTTCCTTTCCTCCTTCAGACACAGTCAGTTGTGTCTGTGTGATGCTCAATTTGGCTACAAAGCACTACTGGGACTCGAACCTGTCTTACCCCACTGAGCCACCAGAGCATCTTATTACCTTGTAACATGTGTGAGAGAATAGAAACCCTGAAGAGACGTGCAGAAATGCAAAGCATGGGACTGGGTGTGGCTGAAAGGTTCATGTGCGAGTATTGCTGCAGATTGTAGGTTTTTGGTATGCATGTGGTTACAGCTACAAGTGTAGGTGTGAACTCTTGTTCAATCAAGCCAGCTTATCAAGAGTCTTTACAATCTTTGTAATGTTTTCCGTGTCACCCACCACCATGACCTTCACCAAGAGAAACAGAGAGAAACTAAGGCAGATGCTGCGTTCATCTACTATTCCCTACATGTAGAAATCTTGTTCACTATTATAGAGACAGAATTTATGAGGATGGTGAACTATGTCACACTAGTTTATTTATTCTGTACAGTTGCACATTCCATAAACATTAGCTACCACACTCTATAAACAGTGCCACATATACATCAAACCATTAAACATTGCAACATCAGTCCAGTAGTAACAGTTAATTTTCTCAAAAGATCCCTAATGATATTCATATCTTGCATTAAAATTTGCCAATCTGCTTATTTTTCATGGTTTTATTGTCACACACACACACACACACACACACACACACACACACACACACACACACACACACGCAACATTTCTGCCAGAAAAAAGTCCAGTAGAAGCAATTCTTAACAAAACGTCCAAAAGAGGCAAAGAGGCAGTCTAACACAATGTGATAGAGACCATTTGAACAGATTATATATGTATGAATTTATTTTGCATTTCATAAGCAACCACTTCAAAATGCATTTGAATTGTCCCTACTTCAGGAAAAATCTTTCCCTCTCTTTGGTGTATTTTGCCCACTTAGTTCCTGGCATTGCTAATGAACGAACTAAACTACATCATTAGTGGCCTATCAGTGGCACGCAGGTTTGATTTGTCAGGGAAAGGGGAGGAGGGAACAGACTTAAACTGTGACTTTCGCTGTTTGTACATATGAATCTACAGCACTGTTTGGCTGTTGAGGTGAACGTCTGGCTGTTTACTCTACAATGTATGCTGTTAAAATACATATTTCCATTATAATTTAATATAATTTTAAGACCAATTTGTTAGCAATTAGAGAAACTTTCTTGCTCTCCTATAGCAAAGTCTAACTTAAATCAATATATTATGTCATTGTATTAGTGTGAACTAGAAGGCATTCTAAAAAATCTTAGATACAATAAGATAAGATATATAAGATATAAAAATGTCCAACCGGATTCACAACTGCAGACCACATACAGTGGGGCAAAAAAGTATTTAGTCAGCCAATGTGCAAGTTCTCCTACATAGAAAGATGAGAGAGGTGTGTCATTTTCATCACAGGTACACTTCAACTATGAGAGACAAAATGAGAAAACAAATCCAGGAAATTACATTGTTGGATTTTTGAAGAGTTTATTTGTAAATTATGGTGGAAAATAAGTATTTAGCCAATAACAAAAGTTCAACTCAATGCTTACATAGCATAACCTTTGTTGCCAGTGACAAAGTTTGAGTCCCCCTTGGCGTAGTGTGTTACTGATGGTAGCTTTTGTTAATTTAATCCCAGCTCTCTGCAGGTCATTCATCAGGTTCCTCCGTGTAGTTCTGGGATTTTTGCTCACCATTCTCATGATCATTTTGACCCCAAGGGATGAGTTCCTGCGTGGGGCCTCAGTTTCAGAGACATTATCAATGGTCTGGTTCCATTTTCTCACAATTGCTCCCACAGTTGATTTATTCACACCGACCTGCTTGCCTGTTTCACACTGATTCACTCTTTCCAGCCTGGTGCAGGTCTACAATTTTCTCCCTGGTGTCCTTCGACAGCTCTTTGGTCTTGGCCGTGGTTGAGTTTGGACAGGTGTCTTTTATACAGATTACAAGGTCAAACAGGTGCCATTAATACAGGTAACAACTGGAAGACAGAAGAGCTTCATAAAGAAGAAATTGAGGTCAGTAAGAGGCAAAAATCTTGCTTGTTTGTTGGGGACCAAATACTTATTTTCCACCATAATTTACAAATATTTTTTTTCTCATTTTGTCTCTCATAGTTGGATTGTACATATCATGAAAATTACACACCTCTCTCACACCTTTCTAAGTAGGAGAACTTGCTAATTGCTAGTGGCTGACTATATATTTTTTGCTCCAGTGTATAACCGCACAAACTCACAAGATCGTTCGACCAGCCACCGGACAGCTGTTGTCGGTTTGCATAACCAAAGAATATCTGCACAGATTGTCAGAAAAGTTTACGAGCACTTCCCAAAACCCTTCGGAAACTAACTTATTACCTAAACTTGTTTGGGAATTCAAGATTACAAGATTGTTTTGGGGGGTTTTTTGTTTTGTTTTATTTTTAACTTACACGCTGGTTTTAGGCACAGCAACAATACATTTATCTAGCCCTATATAGGGCACAACTTTGGAAAAATTTATTTTAGTTTTAAAAAATCACAGATGTAAGCTAAAATTATGTAGCTTAATAGTATGTTGCTAGTATTAAGTTAACTGTACATATTAAGGTGTAGCGGGTAGTGCTACCTTCTTAGTCCACAAATCTATAGGGTGTTTCATTTATTCTTCTTCTTCAAGTCTAGGTTCAAGTCCTGCTTGATGCCGGTTCCGCTCAAAACCACGAAGACACAACGAGGGAATACTTTGACTGATGTGTCGCATTGCCTGTCATCAAAGACACACATACAAGTCAGTGCTAATTTAGAGACACTAATTAACCTAACATACATGTCTTTGGACTGTGGGAGCAAACTGGAGTACCTGAAGTAAACCCATGTCCTTGAAATTATAATGTTCTTAAAGTTGTTCATAAGCTTAAATCATTAAGATAAATAGTTAGTAATTGAAACACACCTCAGGACTGTCAGCGATATTACATTATTAACAGATTGTTATTGGTGCTGGTTTTTGTAACTGGCTTTTAGCCAATTTTAGCATCCCCAGTCTAGCCATCCACATTCCGTTTTGCAGCGGTGACTTAAGTTTGAGACTAGTATTACATGAAGGCATAACTGGCTATGTCTTTCCCGTGAGGAGAGGGTAGTCCAGGGATCATTCTCCTGTGATGAATTGGTGACTTATCCATCACTAGCATTATTACATTCCATGTAGAAATATAGGGTGTCTGTATGGTCCCAATTTAATAACTGTATTACTCACCAACCAGTGACTTACATGAAGCATGAGGCTTTATCTACATTACATAGATTCAGTGTAAGCCTTGTAGGTGACAGCAAACATGAACTTACATATTAAAAATGTTAAAGTGTGATTTACTTTATTGACACCCCGTATCATTAAACACAAGTCGGGCACGAGTCCTTATCAAGCTGTGGCCTGAGGGCTTGTTGCAGCATCCAGAGGCATAAAGAGACAAAGAGATGCCTGTTACACACAAACTCACACCAAAAGCACATTGGAATCTACTAGGGCACAATCCGCATAGAATATGTTCCCCGTCCAACACACACAAACACTGAAATGCACGCACACACAAACGTTCACCTTAATTGGCCCACCAAGTGTCTCTTAAGAAGCCTTTGAGGGTGGATGAGAATGGGGGATTATGGGAGGTAGGGAGGCTGTGCAACCTCAGTCTGCCTTATTGGGGGTTAATCACATATAGGGTTGCATGTTGCCACTTGTACCATCTCTAAATTCATTTCCAGCCTTTCAACCCTTCTCTGATGGAGGTAGGAATGCAACACTGCAAACGCATGCGCCAAGAAGACATGACATTGACTTCAAAAGTCCGAAGGGATACTAGAGCAGAGTGGAGATGTGAGTAAAGAAAGTCAGAAAAGGCAAACAGAAGATGGAAACTTTGCGCACACTCAAGATTCAGACACAAGATATTTGCTTGTCTTTACTTAAACAGTTTGAATTTAAATTTGAAGGCCAGTTTTCCGGGATGTGCAGTTGCGTTCTTCCTCCACACGGGGCTTAATGCTCTGCATCAGAACAGTCCAGGACCAAACTGTATTTGTGCATGTGCAGAGTATATGTGCCACTGACTAGTCTCCCTGTAGGCCCACCTTTCTCTTCCAGTCAGACTGATTCATTATCCAGCTCTAATTGAATAGAGGGGGTCTCTATTGGGATACGCTCTTTAGATCCACACAACATTCATATTTGTCCTTGTTGTTTATTTAAGGCCAGGAGAAAACATGAATCACGGTGTACACTCGCCCACACGGGTTTTACGCAAGCCAAAACGGCTACCGCCGCATTCATGCAGCATCTGAGTATTGTTTGTGTACATAATGAATGATTAATGGCTACATTCATCATTCATCTTCAGAAACTGCTTTATCTGGATTATGGCGGTAAAAGAACCAGAGAACCTGGAAACACAAGACAGAAGATAGTCATATATTTTGATCAGAGTGCCAGTCTATCTTTGCAAGCAAATGGAGCTATTTAAAGCAGCCAGTCAAACTGTAAATGGTGGGAGGAAACCTGGAAATTAAATCAGTTCCATACCCAGAGTAGCTGGGACTGAGGATTGAAGCTGTGAAGATACTACACTACCATCTACACTACCATATCCCTCTTCTATGCTTTATTTTGACGGAAAGAGTGTTAGTTTATCCTGGTGTGGCTCGCAGTGAGTTAGGAACCCATCCTGTAAACACTGCATGCATAGTAGGAAAAAGCTCTCAGTTCATCACACACTCAGTTCTTTGACACATGGGCAATTTTAAGATGCCACTCAATGGTTACTTAAAATACCTAAAATAGTACAGTTTTTAATTGTTGTTTTTTGTTTTTAAGTGAGGTTTGTCTCTCATAAGTTGAAAAGAATAGAAAGTATAAACATCATATTTTAATACTAATAATACGGTAGTCACCCTTGCCTCACAGATGGTATGATCTATGAGCTTTGTAAGTCACATGCTCAGCATTAATGGGATTTTCTCAGATTTGTCAGTGTAGTGTAGTGTTTCCACTATCCAAAAAGTCAGATGTTGTTCCTTCACAAGTATGGGAATGGCAGTCCAAGATTAAAATGTACAGGCTTTTTTGTTAAAAACTAATGAACTGGACTCATTCAGTGTTTAGCACCTCTAAAACTGGGAACTGTGGTGGTCTAGTGGTTAAGGTACTAGAGTATGGACCAGACGGTCCAGGGTTCATATCATACCTCGGTCCATGAGCAAGGCCCTTAACCCACAATTTATTGGATTGTGAGACTGTATTAATTGTAAGTCGCTCTGGATAAGGGTGTCTGCTGAAGGACATAAATGTAAATGTAAAGCGCTGATCCTATAATTGATCCTATTATTCCATCTACATTTAAAACCACTGGGCTGTAGCTAAAATTTTATCAAGACGAGAAGATAAACAATCCATGGGATTCTTGAATCATGCAGGGCGCCTAAATGTACAAAATGCACTCTCTCTTTGCATTATTTCATTCATTTATACACAGTACATGCACGGTATGAATGCAGATGATATGCATAAACTACATACTAGATTTCAGGAAGCATATGTGTATGTTTAGCCCAGTAGTGCAGCATGCCGCAGGCACCGTTCCCCCACATGCCAGCACATAGTTAATGAGCATTTCACAGCTTGTCCGCCCTAATAGCTTAATAGCAGAAGACGGAATGGGTGATCCACCCACAGTGACCACAAATACCTGCTGCCCCAGCGCACAATGACCTGGTGCTGGCTTTGAGAAATGAGATCATCCATAGGTATGGATTCAGCAGACGGTGAGGTTGGATGACAGGGACTGATTATTTTTTTTCAATTAGAGATCAATGGAATCAATATTATTTTGGCTTATCTGGCTCAGGATGTAATTATTTGTGGTGTCTCACTTTTGTCTTGTGTTCACCCTTGTTTCATAAAATCCTTGACTTGATTGATTTTAACTATATGCTTGCATGCAAAGGATCCCGCTGTGCATGTTGGGCACTTAAGCATTTAAGAGCAACATGGATTTAGAACCAAATATCACAGTTCAGGTTTGTTTTTTTATTTTAAAAAGCTGTAGAGACCATGCTGTATGTGGACAAAGTCACCCAACTCACAAAATTGGGAAAGTCATTATTACTAAATTAAAAAGGGATGTTTATTGAAAAACATCTATTGTGACTACTTTCAATTGATTCTTATTTGCCACCCAAAATTTCTGATCTCGAGGCCTAGTAATTACAGCTGACATCAGGACAACGAGAGTTTAGGTGTCCATGATCGAGTGAGAATTTTTCTAAATATGATTACACAGACAATAGATTGTGTATTAATTAAAATACTAATAATAAGCTAATTCAATATATATGCATGTGTGTATTTTAATACACATACTTATAGTCATTTGCTTTAAGACTGCTTCCTTGCCTGTTGCGGCAATATATGTTTACCAAATATATGTCTATATTATCCAGTACTCTTGGTAGAATTCAATATTTTAACAAATCAAATGACCAAATATCTCACTTCGAGTCAAGTCAAGCAAGATTTATTTTTATAGCGCTTTTTACAATGGAGCATTACCATATTATTTTATTCTAAAGACCAATCCCAAATTGAGCAAGCCTAGGGAAACAGTGGAGAGAAAAAACTCCCCGTATGTTATAAGGAAAAAACTTTGGGAGGAAAAAGACTCCCGTCCAAGGCCCATCCTCTATGGGTGGCTATGATATTAATTGAAATAATTAAGTTTGTATTAATAGTGAAACTAAGTAAATAAGTAAAACTAATTAAATAAGAGGGCAGCATGATGGCTCGGTGGGTAGCACCACTGCTTCACAGCAAGAAGGTCCAGGGTGGAGCAGCCTGTGTCCTTTCTGTGTGGAGTCTGCATGTCCTCCCATGTGTGCATGAGTTTACTCTGAGTACTCCGGTTTCCTCCCACAGTTCAAAGACATGCGTGTTAGGTTAATTGATGTCTCTGAAAGTGGCCCTTAGTGTGTGTGCGTGGCTGTATGTGTGCGCCCTATGATGGATTGGCGCCCCATTTAGTGTTGTTCCTGCCCTTGCACCCGGAGTTGACGGGTGGGCACCGGCTGGCCCACAACCCCTTGTGAATTAAGCAGAAGATAATGAATGACTGAATGAATAGTTAAATAAGTAAATACTCACTGAAAATTGTGCTGCTAAATTTTCTTGTGGTGAACAGCGCAACCCACATATAATTTTTTTTTAAATAGACCCAGAAACAAAGCCAATAGACACCAGTTTAATGAGGCTGTGTGAGTTGTAGAGTCAGTTGCCTGTTCTTTACTGTCATGATCGCACCCAGTGTCTGTGTCTGCTGCTGTAGCCCAACTGCTTCAATGTTCAACGTGTTGTGGAATCAGGGATGCTTTTTGCATACCTCAATTGTGGTTATTTGAGGTATTATTGCCTTTTTATTAGCTCCAAGCAATCTGGCTATTATCCTCTGACCAACCCCATCAATGCAGTATTTTTGAACTGCTGCTCCCTGGATATTTTTTTTCTTTTCAGACCATTCTCTATAAACCCTAGAGATGGCTGTTTGTGAAAACCCTAGCACATGGGCAGTTTCTATAATACAGCTCAGCCAGAAATCGCATTTTCCTCATCCAGATGATTAGTTTGAACTTCAAGAACTTCTGCCAGGTGATTGGATGATCAGACATCTGCAATTGTGAGCAGTTGAATGGGAACAGAATAGGCATCTTCTTATTCCCATGATCTATTATCAGTCCTATCACTGGTTCTATGCTGAATTTGTTACATAATTTGCCTTGACTCTTAGGATAGTTTGGCCACTATTTCACTATGTGTGCGTTTGTGTGTTTATATATCATGGTAAGAACCAAATGTCCCCATAAACATAGACAGGTCCGACTTTTTTAAACTTTACTCACATTTCATTGATCAAATGTCTAAAAACTTAAAAGGTTAGGTTTAGGCGTAGTCAAAGCATTAATTAGCTGCAATAATATAATGTCAATGGAGGTCCCTACAATGACAGAAAGACAAGTGTGTTTGTATCTGTGTGTCTGTGTGTGCATCCAGGGTTCCTCATCAGCTCAGCACTTCAAAGGCCTGGAGTGCTGCCCCCACCTCCTCCTGTGTTCACTCACAATCTCAGCTCCTTTGTCTTTGTGTTCCATATTTAATAGGGTGGCATAAGTGTTGTGAGGCGCTACCTGAGGCTGCCGGCGGGGCCCACTGATGTGGAGTGTCGCCCCTGTCTCTCCATCCATCCGTGGCCCTTTTAAGACAAACCTTGAGTGTGGGATCAAAGGGAAGCATTGATGTTCTCCTTGGAGTGGAGATCGAGGGTCCAAGTGATACCCAACTCCCCCGCCTCCCATTGCCTGGACCCATGCAATTCTCGCATGTCTGAGACATTTTGTGTGTGTGTGTGTGTGTGTGTGTGTGTGTGTGTGTGTGTGTGTGTGTGTGTGTGTGTGTGTGTGTGTGTGTGTTTGGTAAAAGTTTCTATGTGTATAAAGTTATAACAACAATGCCCACAAGGTAAGGATATATGTATACCTTGGGGTCATTTGGCTGGTTCTCAAGATGTTTTTTTGCAACTGTCTTTTAAAGTTACTCAGGTTAAGGCTGATGGTTTAATGTAAGATGGAGGTGTAGGTATAGCAATCATTATTTGCAGTAGTCACTGGGTGATCTCCACAAGGATAGTAAGACAAATGTCCTCAGAACTGATTAGAAGACAAACTTTGTCTGTGTGTGTTCCTTAAAGTATTTTACCAAAAAATAAACTAATAATAATAACTTTCAGGTTTTTTTTTACACGTAAACCTTTGTAAAGCAATTGTAAATGTATGTGCAAGTGCTAGATGAAATGATGTAAAACATGCAGCTATTGGACACAAGAGTGGCAGAATGTATTTTGTAGAGGGATGACTCAGTCTTTATTGCCCAACAGCTGACAGAGGACATGTCAAGTCATACTTCAATATAGAGAACTTATTTTGAACTTAATTATGTTGCTAGCCATGCTTTAGAATAAGATAAAAACACAAATAAATTCAACACAATTAATTATGTTCACCTGTTGACTTCAGATTTTGGGCCATATCAATGTGTTGCATCAGATACATAAAGAGCAACAAAGATCAAGACTGTCATGAAATGTCCATCATGGTCACCTAACCTAAATCTTTGTAAGCATTTAATACATTGATTTATTTAGGGTTCAAAAACAGTGCAACATATTTATATGAAATCATTAGGGTGATCAAAGTATATCATAATTTATGTGAAATATATGTAAGGATATTTAGTATACACTTACTGATCACTCTATTAAGTACATGCCCTTGTTTCTACACTCCTTGTCCATTGTATTGGTTTCAATTACTATACAGATGTCCTTTGTAGTTCTACAGTTACAGACTGTAGACCTTCTCTGTCTCTTAATAGCTCCCCCATTTTCTCTGCTCTGCATGTCCCCCACATATAAGGTATTATTGGGTAGTGTGTTAGAATGTGTTGCGCTGATGTGAGTGGATCAGACATAGCAGTGCTGCTGGAATTTTAAACACCTCAGTGTCTGAAAATATTCCACCAATTAAAATGTCCATCCATGTAGGCAGCATCCTGTGAGCACTCATTAAGGATTAGAGGATGACTAAGATAAATTGTGCATCAACAGATGAGTTGCTTTCTGTCTCTGCCTTTACAGTTGACTTTACATCTACAGGCTGGAACAATATGGTAGATATGTCTAAATAGGCTTGCATAGTTACTGAACACAGCATTTACCAACAGCATTCCAACAGCACTGTTGTGTCTGATAATTTCTTACCAGAATAATACACAGTAAAATACCACCACCACACCAGTGTCACTGCATTGCTCAGAATGATCCACCAACCAAATAGGTCAACTGGTTGCCATGTGAGAGACCTTCACAGAGCAGAATAAAGGTGATGGACATTATGTAGAGAAACAGACTACAGTCTGTAATTGTAGAACTTCAAGGTGCTTCTGTGTGGTAAGTTATGGTTAAACTGATCAACAATGAGTATATATATATACCATATCTATATATATATATATATATATATATATATATATATATCAATACCCCAGCAAAGAATGTGTGAGCTGGTCTATCTTTTAGGCTTAGCCACAACACTGGAACAAAGTTTTTTTTTCCCAAAGGGAGGGTTGTCATATAGCATAAAAAGAAGACAAGTATTGTCTTGGAAATTCTTCGCAGTCAGATTTGCAATATACCTTGAAGTTTAAACGTTAATGCAGAAATTCCAATCTTTTGTTGTTGTCACAGGTAACTGAAGACGGAATTGACGATTCTAATGTCTGGTGAACACAGCTGCCATATCATAGCTGCAGACTTCTGATAACCAACGCTCAGAAAGATGATCAATTTCACACAGCACTTTTGCATACCTAATAGCCAAATTCAGAGAAGCCAGGACTAAGGACAAGACGCCTCATAATGGTCATCCAAACATCGCTACTGATGAAGAAACAACAATGGTTTTGGGAGAAAAGTTCACAATGCAGCATGCAGACAGATATGGGTCATAGCATTAAAAATAAATTGAGCATACCTTTTATAATGATATTCACAGTATAATGACAGCAAATGTGCACAAGAGTGTTTACAGTTTTTAATTAATTGACTGAGTCATCATCAGCAACAAATAACTATGTTTTATTCTTTCACTAAGTCTCTTCCTGTCGCTTAGTCCAGATAAAGTGTGATCACTGGCAGGTGTTTTTAAACTCTCTGGCTGATTTTATTGCTCTCTCTCAATCACCGTCATGTACACATTGGGGCTCATTTCCCATTGATCACAGATCAATGATCAATTAAGCAAGCCATCTGTTCAATTAGGTGCCCATGGGTCCTGCTGGAGTATGCTGTTATTCAGATATCTGACATGAAGGAATGCTTCAATAGATAGTCTTACATAATTGATTAACAGGTTACATGGCAGGTCCTTAAACAAGAATCTCCTGTATTTTTCAAAGACGGATCAGTAAGATGCTTGTAAAACGGGATTTCTTCTAACATGATTACTGTCAGAGCAGGAGTGGATGCGCCATATATGGATACGCCACCTTTTTACTTTTTCTTAACAGGTAATGAAGAGAACTGAATATAAATAGTAAATATGAACTAAATAATAATGAACCCATTTAGGTCTGAGGCCATTTCTCCACACCCTTAAAATATTTACATCCAAAGTGGATCCTGAGTAAATTTTTACATAATTGCTATTAATGATATCCACTCTATGCTATTAGAAGGGTAAGTGTTATAATGCATAACACAAAATACATACATGTTCAACTGTTAATCATCATAAATATCTAATCAGCCAATCACTTTTCATTTAGGTATGGTCAAGATGACCTTCTAAAGTTTAAACTGAGCACCAGAATGGGGAAGACATGTGATTTGAGTGATTTCAAGTGTGGCATGGCTGTTGGTGGTAGATGGGCTGGTCTGGGTATTACAGAAACTGTTGATCTATGGTGATTTTAAAACAAAAAAAGTGTCTAGGGTTTACAGAAAATAGTCCAAAAAGATAAATTATCCAGAAGTTCTCTGGGTGAAATTATCTTGCTACAGTAATGCAAATAATGACTTGTAACAACCAAGGTGTAAAGAAAAGCATATCTGAATGTACAACATGTTGAATCTTGAAATAGATGGGCTACAGGAGCAGAAACGCACACCAGGTGCCACTACTGTCAGCTATGAACATCATCCGAGGCTACAATCCACACAAACTCAACAAACTTTGACCATAGGAAAATGGAAAAAAACGTTGCGTGGTTTGAGGAGTCTTAATTTCTGCTTTCATATTCGGATAATAAAATGTTAAAAGTTTGGCATTAACAGCATGAAACCGTGGATCCAACATGTCTTATCCATGGTTCAGGATGCTGCTGGTGGAGTAATGGTGTAGGGGTTATTTTCTCAGCACACTTTTGGCCCCTTAATACCAAATAAGCATTGTTTCAATTCCACAGCCTACTGTATTGTTGCTGACCATGGCCATCCCTTTATGACCATAATTTTAACCTACTCATCCTGCTACACATCATGTCCCAAGCCTCTGTACTCAAATAGTCCGCATCATGGATAGTCAGCCAAAAAATTAGCAGTAATCAAAATATCTGAGGAATATTTCAATGTATGTTGAATCGCTGCCATTTATTAAGGCAGTTCTGAAGACAAAAGGGGTTAAAACGGTAATGGTAAGGTATATCTAATAAAGTGAGTGTAAAAGAACATTACTGAAAGATAGGGGGCACTGTACCATTCCAGTAACCTCTTCAGCGTCATATTGTTTTTTTGGGTCAGATAGTAAGACCTCTCTAAGCAGAGGCGGTAAAACGGGGTGTCTCTGACCTTGTGCCCCCTCCTCTTCCTATTTTCTACCCATTAAACTCCTCAGCAACAATGGAATCTGACAGAGCCAGTGGAGGGGGTTGCTGGGACGATGGGTATAAGCCTCTGCCGCCAACTGCCCCATCTAAGCTCTGCCAGAACACTGGGAGAACACTTGGGCTCATGCACTGTCCTGCCACAAGCGTCTCTCTCCATCTCACTTGTGCTGCCTTTATTCCGCTCTGGAACACAAACTTTCTGTGCTTATCTGCACTGCTTGTCTGTCTGGGTGGTAAGTGACAGCTGAAGAGGCAACACATTGCCTGCCTGCTGTCAGTAGGACGTCTCTCTGCTCCCTCTCCTCCGTTCTATCTCATCTGTGCCACTGTAATCCACGGTGACTGATGTGAAGTATACATATGTAGGTGTTGTGTGGGATGCATTTAGTGGGAGCAAGCATGCCTGTGTGCTTGTCTGGTCTGGCTTTTGTGAGGGATTGTGGGTAAAGTACGAGCACAGAGCTGGGGGCGGGCTTTAAAGGTGGGGGACGTCTGCGGAGTGACAGTTTGGGAGCTTCACACTTAACTGCCCCTGAGCTGTCTGTGATGCCTGGGTTCCCATGTGAAAGTGCTCTCTAAGACTGCTCCGGTTGGTCTGACCGTTAGCACTCATCCGGTCGCCGACATTCCAGTAACAAAACTAATTCAGCAACAATGCTACTGATTCATTTAGCATCCAAAACACACAAACACACACACACACACACACACACACACACACACACACACACACACACACACACACACACACATCACTGTCTTAATGAAAAATCCAGTTTTACATAATACCAGATATTTGCCACATATCAAATCCCATTAGACCATAAACTGTTCTGACCATTTACCCATAAACAATGTATCAGAAAATGATAAATTGTTGCATTTTAGTCCTAGTTCGCTATGGTACACTCAATACCAAAATTTGTAAACAACGTTCATATGAATAAGGTCGCATTCTGGACAGTTTTTATGATGTTTTGGGACCAAACTTTTATAACTTTTATAACACAATGATGTTGTATGCCAGGTTTAAATCACGCAAGGGATTTCTTAATATTTACTAATATTTTTGAAAGTTGATACCTCACAAAGCTACTACAACATATTTCCTCCATCTTACATATATAAGAACGCATGCTGCAAGATGTGTGTTCTCCTATGTTAAGCTCAACTTTACACTTACAATTAGTAATTTAACAGTGATTTATGGCTTATGGGTCTTGCTCAAGGACCTGACAGTGTCAGCTTGGCAGAGGTGGGATTTGAACTCCAGTACCTTTACCACTCATCCACCACTTTCACAAACCTGCATCCTATAAAGAGAAAAATCAGATATGCGTGTGTATTCTTTGGAATGAAATAATTAAGTACAGCTCTTTAACATAAGCATAATTACACTTGTTAGCAGGTTTAACCACATAACATCACACCCTGTGCTTGGTTTATTTGCTGGAAGCAACAGTTCCTGTGGGCTTGGTCTCCAGATGGGGCTTGCAGTGTGAAGTTCAGGTGGGACATTTCCCCTGGTGATGACAGTGAATGTTTGGCTTTCTTTGTATTTAAGTGCCTGCTGGGGTTTATGTCAGGGTTTTTTAAGAATTAGCTTTTCAATCAGTTGTATGTCTGATGTATGCGCTGTAATAAACATATGACATTTCTAAAAAATGCAAAATTTCAGTAGTCTCTACTGTATATACACCATATAGTTTATAGAAAAGCATTTTGTGCTGGTTTAGAATTTGAAAGCTGGCAGTTTTATTTATTGTTATATTATTATATTAATTTAGCATTGTTATAGTGAAATCATTATTGCTACAGTATGTAGAGGTTTAGTAGTCAACAGGTTTTTTTCCCCATGTAGTACAGTGAAAAATCACAAACTTATGTCCAATTGACCCAGAGCTACATTTACACTGCATAGAGGTTAGGTTGAAAAATGCCAGTGTGTTCTTTTAACTCCCTGTGAGCACACCAAGGGCAACAGGGCAGAGGAAAAACTCCTTAAGTTGCAGCTTAAAAGGAGAAACGTGGAGCGGAACTACGAATAGTGCCTATCCTTCTCTGTCCAGATCAGATATTATCATTGGAATCTCTATAACTGTGGAAGGCTTACATTTCCAGGGGTATCTAGACACTGGGACATCACTGTTGTCCCAAAGCAATAAGGATAACTATGTCTCTTTTTTGCTAAGCCACTAAACTATTATTGTTGCTTGATTGTGGTGTTGTAATTGAACCTGTGGGAGTTTTGAATTTTCGAATAATGCGTTCTTTTTGAGCCTTATGTATCCATATGTCACTGTGTGTAAGAGCACACAGTCATTTTTACTGGAACAGAGGTGGCAAGCCCATAGCATAGCACCAGCTCACAAGGAAAGAAATCTAACTGACTTGTGGCAATAATTAAATTTCATCATAGAGAGACATTTACAGATAGAGTGCCAGTGCCAGAATTCAACCCTTGTCCATGATTCCACACTGCTTAAGAGTCAATTATTAATCAACAAACCTTTGGAGGAGTGAGGCTCAAAAAGGGACTCAGCCTCCCTGGGCAACCTAAATGTAATATTTGGGAAATAAACTAAATTATAGATATATAATAACAGATTAAATACATTAAGGCTAAGTGTGCATAAGTGTGTAAACCTATGCTTCTTAGCAGATCACTACTTCCTGTTAAGGAACATGGGATGGGAACCCAGGTTTTCTGGCTCCAGCACCAGTTCTAGTAAAATCATGTACACCTTTTCTGTTAAAAAGCATTACCTGAAAGTATAAATGTGGCACATTCCACTACTAATGTTAGCCTGTGGAAAGTATATGGTTTTAATTTATGCACTTATTAACATTGAGTTTACATCAAATATCTCACTAATTAAAAGGGGTGTCAATATAAATTTAGTTATGCTTTGTAGTGTAGGTCCACTGTCTCAGAGCCAGCTCCATATTCAGTATTACCAACAATGTACAATTAACACACTGACACACTTGGTAGCATTTTGCTACTGAGGACCATGAATCAAACACTGACCCCATGCATTCTCATCAGTCAACCCCAATTAAAACTGAGTACTGGTGCCAGAAACTGAGAGGAAAGTGTATTTCCTGCCTAACCCTGATCACCATAAGCATACATTCCTCTTGGCAGAGGCACAGAGTCATATAGTGATGTTAATGATATTACACCATGTGTGTGGTGTTTGTGGGGAGGTGTCAAGTTTATATGGAATTGCAAGATTCAAATGTCCCCTTAAGGATAGAAAAATAAAAAAAAATTTCCCTAGTGTGGGGACAGGTTTGTTATTTTTTGCAGGTTGTTTCTAACTTTGCCTTAAAAAAACAAGAGATGC
>JAUZST010046454.1:0-25634 GCA_034779995.1 Parotocinclus haroldoi | reverse complement strand
CCCCCCCCCCCCCCCCCCCGAAGTTTCGACATCTCTGGAAATAAAATAACAGATCACCGCAAAATGATCCATTTCTCTGGTTTTTATTGTCATTGTGAGTTTATCGTAAGAATTTATCCTAAGACGAGGCGTTTTATATACACTGTATATAGCACAGCGTAGCCTATATTAAACCTGTTTAAAAAGCAACCGTGGCTTTTCCTCAATGTATGGTGCGTTGCATACCTTAAAATGTCAATAAGATAAAAAGTCCGAAAGTGAAAAATATAACGATTGCTGCACGACCACAGCTTTTCCTCACATTTCCCAGTGATCATCACTTCCACCACATGGCTCCCTACATCACGCACTGCTGACGTCAGAGTGCGGGAGAGTACTGCCTATACTATCTATTGCATGCCCAGGAAAAATTTTTAATTCTGAATTCAGAGTATGGTTCCATTGTAAAGTCTAAATGTCGTAGGTCGGACCATTGTAACCCGCATGCATAGGGTACTCTGTGTGTTTGAGTAAAATGGAAATGTGTTTTTTGTTGTATTCTATAGATTATTGACAAGTTCCAAATAGATATATTGATTTGCAGCAATGTCGAGAGCATGTATTCATTGGAAATGAGGTCTGATCAAAATGGCAAAGAAGTTGTAGTGTTTTCAGACCTCAGTTAATAAAAAAAAATAATAACACAAAGGAAACGAGTTCATATTCATTTTTAAACTAAATAATACTAACATTTTAACTTTAACCAATTTATGTTAAGAACATTTTGTATAATGTTTTCCAGAGCTGTATGGGTTTTGAAAGAATAGCTTTTTTAGAGTTCCCCGGTAGCTTCTTTAAACACACACACACACACACACACACACACACACACACACACACACACACACACACTGCTTTAGGTTACTGAGATTATGGTTAGAGTTTTGTGTGGGTGTAGGATTACTGAGCTACACTTATATGATGGCAATGAAAAGTGCCCACAACGAGAAAGACAAACGTGTGTGTGTGTGTGTGTGTGTGTGTGTGTGCAGATGACACCTCGTAGGACTCAAATTGTTCAAAAGATTTGAGCTGTGTGAAACAATAGAGGAGTGCTGACAAGCAGATGGATTCATTGTGCTGCTAAAACAATGAAACAGCTTAATTCTCTCTCTCTCTCTCTCTCTCTCTCTCTCTCTCTCTCTCTCTCTCAAACACATGAACACACATACACACATACACACACACAAAGTTGCACTAGTAAACGTTATTTTTTAAAATGATATTATTATTTTTTTGCTGAATAAAAGAGCAATACACCACAATGGCAAACATATGTGGACACCCAAAGCTCACATCCATACGGTTTTGTGAAACTTAAAAATTGTAGTTATCCCATATATAACTACAATATGGAATTGATTATTTGCGGCCATTAACCAGGCTGTAATACTATTATTTCTTCTTCAGCACACTTTACATGGTCCACCTGAATGAAAGGACCTGTAGTTTACTTTTCAGCGTCCGTCAGCTTGGGGAAAGCTTGAGAGTTCACAAGCTATTATATTTATTATTATTTGAATTAAATAAAATTAATAAACTCAATAATGAGGATAGTAACCTTGTCGAACTACTGAATTACAGTACATGTGAACGCACACATAACTGCACACATACAGTCATGGCTGAAATTGTTGGCCCTGAATTTTTTGAAGTATTCCCTGAAGTAATTATCCCCCAAAAAAATTGCAATTCCACGTTTTGTTATGCTCGTTTATTTCCTTTGTGTGTAATGGAACAACGCATAAACAGAAAAAAGCCAAACGTGATATAATTTCAAGCAAAGCTCCAACAGTGGGCCAGACTAAATTGTTGGCACCTTTTCAGAATTGTGGGTAAATACCTTTGTTTTAAGCATGTGATGCTTGTTTAAAGTCACCTCGGGCAAGTAACAGGTGTGAGCAATACAAAAATCCCACCTGAAACCAGATTTGTATTGTGTGTCTGTGTGTGCCACAGTGAACAGAAAGAAGAAGAGAAGAGAAATATATCAGGACTTAGGAACCAAAATTGTGGGCACATATCAACAATTCCAAGGTTACAAGTCCATCACCAGATATCTTGATGTTCCTTCGTCCACAGTGTGCAACATAATCAAGAAGTTTACCTGCTCATGGCACTCTAGATATTCTCCCTGGACGTGGACGGAAGAGAATCAATCAATCAATTTCCAAAACAATTCAAGCTGTCCTGTAGGCTCATGGTGTATCAGTGTTAGCGTGAACTACTCGTCGACATTTGAATGGAATTAAACGCTGCGGCAGGAGAACCAGAAGGACACAGAGAGATAAAAAAGCTAGACTGCAGTTTGCCAAAATGTATGTCAGTAAGCCAAAATCTTACTGGCAAAAGTCTTGTGGACAGACAAGACCAAGATAGAGCTTTTTGGTAAAGCACATCATTCAACTGTTTACTGAAAACAGGGTGAGGCCGGCAAAGAAAAGAACACAGTACGTACAGTCAAATATGGTGGAGGTTCAAAGATCTTTTGGGGTGGTTTCTGCTGCTTGTGGCACTGGGTGCCTTGACTGTGTGCAAGGCATTATGAAATCTGAAGATTACCAAAGGTGACCCAAAGGAGTTTGGATTGCAATGTAGTGCACAGTGTCAGAAAGGTGGGTTTGTGTCACGGGTCTTCCAGTAGGACAATGACCCCAAAAGCACCCAGAAACAAGCAATTAGTCCGGCCCTAAATCTCACTGAAGCCCTGTGGAGAGATCTTCAAATTGCTGATGGGAGAATACACCCTTTAAAGAGGACAGACCTGGAGTAGTTTGCAAAACAAGAGTGGTCCAAAAACTCTAGTTTAGAGGTGCAAGAAGCTTGGTGATGGTTACAGGAAGCGACTGATTTCAGTTATTGTTTTAATAGGGTGTGCAACCAAATATGAAGTTGAGGGTGCCCACAGTTTTGACCGGCCCATTTTTGGAGCTTTGCATTAAATTATCATGTATCATTTCCCTGTTATTTATATGTTTTTTCCAGTACATACAAAGGAAATAAACAGGTAACAAAACATATGTAATTGCAATACATTTTGGGGACAAATACTTAACTTTCTTGAAATAATACAACACTTACATTAACCTACATGGAAAGGGAAAGATTGTTAACACAAAACTTATTTTATAATCATTCAATGTCTCATATAATTTATTAAATAATGTATTGTAAGCGAACAAAAATGGTTTATCTGCTGCTGCTCAGCTCAGCATCTTCTGAAGAGGATGTATGTGAAGTGAAATTTAGAACACGGTTTTTGCTGAATGTGTGTTTATTTGTATTGTCGGATTCCCAAAACTATCGTAAACCAAACCATTGTAATCTGAGGAGTGTACTGCATGTTGTATGCAACACAACACTGTTCTTGCTCAGCATTTGGCACCGGCGTTTCCCTGATTTTATCTTCATAAATTCTTTAAATGCGGGGTAATACAGTGGCTCGGTGGGTAGGACCGCTGCCTCACAGAAAGAAGTTTCCGGGTTCAGTTCCAGGGTGGAGCGGCCTGGGTCCTTTCTGTGTGGGGTCTGCATATCCTCTCTGTCTGTGTGGGTTTACTCTGGGTACTCCGGTTTCCTCCCACAGTCCAAAAACATACATTAGGTTAATTGGTGTCTCTAAAAGTGGCTCTTTGTGTGTGTGTGTGTGTGTGTGTGTGTGCCCTATGATGGACTGGTGCATCGGTAGGGTTGCTCCTACCCTTGCGCCCAGAGATTCCAGGTGGGCACCGGCTGGCCCGTGACCCTGTATGTATTAAGCGAAAGATAATGAATGAATGAATTCTACGCTACACTAATCTAGATTTGCTCTATGATGCTGGAGATATGAGACATCACCACCAGATTCTTTTTTTCTGTATTTCTTTCCTTCCTGCAAACACTTGACAATCCAGGCAAAGCTCAGTTGGTGAAATGGAAGTCTGCGCGCGCGTGCATGTCGTGCGTGCGCGTGCGCGTGCGCGCTGGTGTAGAATTTCACGCCCACCTCGAGTATTTAAATCCTCACCTTTCTCTTTGCACTCACACAAACTAAAGCCATGGACGGTACGCTACCAGCTCTCCCCGGTCTGTCCGCGCTGTGCCTTGGGGCCGCGCGACTCGCGGATCGACCTCAGTATCCCGCACGGAGCCCGAAATGCGCTCGCTGCAGGAATCACGGCGTGGTGTCCGCACTCAAGGGCCACAAGCGCTCGTGTCGCTGGAGGGACTGCGCGTGCGCCAAGTGCGCTCTTATCGCTGAACGGCAGAGAGTGATGGCAGCGCAAGTGGCACTGAGGAGACAGCAGGCTCAGGAGGAGAGTCAAGCCCGTCAGCTACAGCTCCTGTACCCGGGGCAGTGTCCGGTATCCCCCAGCAACACACCCGGTAAGGCTGTGATTATTATTATTATTATTATTATTATTATTAGTAGTAGTAGTAGTGAAATTAATGACATTAATAAAATGTGTTATCCAGTGTTATTATAGGTGTATTTGGTTTTATGTTTTATAGTTTTGGTTTTATAGTTTATGTATGCATAATCAAAATAAATCGTTCCATTAAACGTAGCTCTGTTCAGTTTTTATAGTTGCTATGTATTAGCTTTTTTTGTAAAATATATCTTTACTTGCTTTCTGTATTTGACTTAAAAAAAAACTTTTATTTTTACTTTTGGTAGGTCTTTGGAAAAATATGTAATTTAGTAATTACACCATGCACTGTGTAAACAAAGTGATGTGATTGATGTGGTAAGCATCATTGTTTTAATACAAACATGATGTATTGCAAAAGAACATTCAGGCATCTTTAATTTAATTGTAGCTTTGAAATTAAGGTTAGATTATTTACAAACTACACAGACTTTATTACTTATTATTTGATTATTTACAGACTACACAGTATTTTCAGCTGTGAGGAAATAACATATGTTTATTGTTAACTATTTTATATAGGACATACCTTCTTGATGATAATAGTTTTCACCACTGTGCATATTCAGCTACTGTAGCATCCTTTCTCTTCCCATTCTAATACTCTCTATTCTTTCTTTCCAGGGGACCATCTCAACAAATACATGTTCAACGGGTTCATGATCGCCTCTCACTTGCGTCCCGTCACTTCTCCATTGGCCAAAAGTGATGTAAGTCAAGAAGTGGGCCACACAGAGTCTGTTAGCATGACTGGTAGCCGGTCTCCTGGCTCGGACCAGCTATCAGACCCCATTGAAAGCCCTCGATCTGTGTCATCATCAGATATAGAGTCTGGAAGCGAATCAGAGAAGCCAACAGGTGAAAACCCTCGAGAGCGTGACCCTGCTGAGGTGCTTACGAAGATCTTTCCTCATCTTAAGCAAGAAACCCTGGAGTCAGTTCTGAGCGTGTGCACCGGGGATGTCGTCAAAGCCATAGAGATGCTCCTGAATACCAAAGACGGACGATGCACAGATGAAGCGGTTGCTCTGACAAAAGAGAGCCCCACTGTGCTGCGACCTCATGTTAACTCAAACCTCGGTTCCAAGTCAGCTTTCTCTCCTTTACAATCCTCCAGCGTCAGATCTTTCGGAGATGGGCTCTATGGGCTGAGCCCCTGTTTTGGGATCAATCCTCTGCGCATGGCATACGCCAGCTCACCTAATTTGATATCTCCGTATCTGTCACCCGGACTGTTACCCGCTGTTCCTCTGCGTGCCCCTGTAGATTACCCATTCCCCGCCATGATACGGGATCTGGCTTACCAAAACAAAGACTCTCTCGCCTCCACGGCTCTATACTCCGGCCTCACACAGCGCAAGTAACGTTGAATCCATCCACATTGTGTGTTTCAGATCTGCAGAGTAACATGTTAAAACAATCACAGAAACGATGACACAATAGCTTTTGTATGAATTCCCTATTTTTATACCTTTATTTGTTTGTTTATGAGCTCTATATACAATATATTTCCACATTTTCAATAAAACCCAAACTTGCCAAACAAATTGTGTGTTTTAAGACTATTGCAATTTCATTTAATAACTTTCACATTACATCAATTCATTACAGGAAAAAAAAAACAATTTTGCATAGTCAAACACTGTTGCAGTTGGCACTGTACTGTAAATAAACACCATGAAACTGTAAAAGTTTTAATGTACATTTACAAAAGTAACAATACCAGTAACAATGTTCCTTTGCATTTCTCTACCAACTTTGGAAAGGCATGGGTTGATACCCACAATTCCTCTATAAAATAAACAAACCTGTCAGCATCTATACAGTGGTTTTGGGAAAAGAAAAAGTGGCAATACAGGTACAGGTGCTCCCGAGATTATGATTTGGTTCACAGTATTTTAATTTTATTTCCTTTGTTGGGAATCTGGCAATGCACGTAAATAAACAAACCGTACTTTTTCCCCGGGTAAGCGATACACAGTACAATATTGCCCCAGGATTATTTATTGCCCCTGGGTTCTTTATTTTTGCTTGGTCCTTTGTGCCATTTTGCATTTGCATGATGAAGATACCAGGCACTGCACAGTCCTAAAGATCCACAGTGTGATCCTGAATTCAGACTCTGTCAGTATGGGGTTTGCATGTTCTCCTCATGTCTGATTTCCTCCCACATTCCAAAGTCCAAATTCAAGCAATATCAATATAACTTTGCTACAAGGATGCTGATGTGAAGTTAAATAAATAAAAAAACACTCAGGGACTTGGCAAGTCCAATTATTTAAGTCTACGTTCACGCAGCAGGCAATATCCAATTTGTACGTCATGTTTTGCGTCATACGATTTTTAGGGTTGTGTGATAAATCCACTGTTTTTTTTTTTTACCTTTATGTGTTTTGTTTTATGAGCTCTATATACTATATTAAATATATATAATATATTTTCACATTTTGAATAAAAACCCTCACTTGCCCAACAAATTGTGTGTTTTAAGACTATTGCACTTTCACGTAATAACTTTCACATTGCAGGGATTAATTACAGGGAAAATGACAATACGTTTTGCATAGTAAATCGCTGCCAGTTGTAGTTGGTACTGTACTGTAAATAAACACCACGAAGCTGTAAAACCTTTTAATGTACATTTACAGAAGTAAAAATACTAGTAACACTGCGTTTCTCTACCAACTTTGGGGGCAGCGTGGTGGCTCGGTGCTCATAGCAAGAAGGTCTGGGTTCAATCCCAGGGTTGAGCGGCCTGGGTCCTCTCAGTGCCTGTGTGGGTTTACTCTGGGTACTCCAGTTTCCTCCCCCAGTCTAAAGACATGTGCGTTTGGTGAATTTTTGTATCTAAATTGACGTGTGTGTATGCATGACTAGTCTTGAAATGAATTTGTGTATGGCTGTAACTTTGTGCGTGTTGCTGACGAGCGACCTTAAAGAAGCCAAACAAACAAAACAATCTCTACCAACCTTTGACATTTCATGGGTTAATACCCACAATTCCTCTATAAAAGAAACCAAACATTTCAGCTTTTTCTGGTAAAAGAAAAATTGGTCAAATAAATAAAGTGGAGATTTGGCAAGTCCAATTATTTAAGTCTACGTCCACACAGCAGAAAATATACAATTTGTACGTCATAGGTCATGCTTTACGTCATACGCGACTGCGACTGCGTATGACACAGATTTTTTGGGGCTGTGTGAACAAGTTTAAAAAAAAAAAACTTCCGCGACGGTCTTCTCGTAACAGGTGTAAAGGATTTTGGTTTCTTTATAACGTCACAACATTTCTCAAAATAAATTAAAACAGACCTCGAAGCTTTGTAATTTGCTGCAAACAAGCTGCCAAGTTGTGCTGACATTTTACAACAGCTTTGTGTTTCGGTCGTTAATTTATTCAGTCAAAGGAAGCAGTATAATGAAAGGTAGGAACATGTATAACTCAATATTAATTCAAATTAACGGAGATCGCATCCAGTTTTAGCCCCTAAGCTTTTCAGATTCCTTTCACGCCATGTTGAAAACTCAGCCGAAGCCTTGAGCACAGCGACATCTGTTGGTGAGAACTAAGGATAGCAGTTTTCATGACCGATATCGTCTTTAAGCCTTTATTCTGGGTGTTCGGATCACTTGGTACTTTTAGCTTTGACAGCTGACACACCCAGAAAGGTCTCCTGCAATTTCTAAAGGAGTCAAAACAGAGCCAGGACCTCGAATTTTGAACGCATGCTGTAAGGAGACGGCAGGTTAGGTCACTAACCGGGTGCGCTCGAGTGTTTTGTCTTTTGGAGTCAAATAGTATTTGTTAAGAGAAGCTTCTTGTAACGTTCCACAGTTTGTTTGGAAGTTGGTGTTTGAGTTTTAAATATAAACTCAGACATCTACAATACAAACTACAGACATCATATATAATGTGTAATTTAACAAACTGAGAGCTGGATGGGAGTGATAAGATGTAATTCTCTGTGTATCCAAAGGGTGTGACCAGTGCATGCTGGTCTTTTCTGAGTAGGCTATACTGGTGACTAGCACATGCCGGTTGAACAACAAAACCAGCAAGATCATACTGGGTAACCAGATTTGTCAGCAAGGTTATGCTGGACAACCATCAAAACCAGCACCACACCAGCTCAAACATGAATCTGATGCTGGTCAATGCTTGTTTTTTTCAGCAGGGGTGATGGCCTCATTAGCAGAGTTGACTCAATTTTAAAAGCAAACGACTGTAGAAAATCCCTCCCTGGTGCACTTTTTTTGTGACAAGAGACAAACACAGAAAGATGAGCATGAAAACGATTTTATTTTAAATAACTTATAACTCACAGCCCTCATCTATACCAGTACCAGAGAGAAAAGGCATCCATGTTCACATTTCTAACTCCTGTTAGAAATAATCATCATCTTTTTCTCTGCACTTTCTAGGTATATCACTGAGCACACAACATTGCATCTTTCTAATATTACTTTAACAGCTTCATCCGTCAAGGCAGCTTACTAACAAGAATAATCAGGAAAATCTATCCAAGCACAGCTTGATCTAAGGTCGTTTTTCTTCTTTGGCACCTCAGTGTTAAATCAGGAACTTTTCTGGAAAAAAGATAGCATTATCTTTAATAGGTTGTTGCTTAAATAGTTAACGGTATTTTTTTAAAAAAGTTTTTAAAACAGTTATCATAAAAGACTCACCTTGTGTCGTTATGGCTGTACAGGCTGAGAGAGAAAAAAAAGTGTTAGATGTGCTAACGGTTAACATTATTTTGCACACGCAAATATACGTATACAAATATGCATACCTGGACTGCTGGCACTTGCTGTTCTTGTTTAATTGGCATCTGTTGTGGGGCCTCGATCAAATGTGGGGGGACTACCTGCTATTTTAGAAAAAAGAAACGTGAATATGTGAAGATAAAAATCCATTTGACATGCGTGCAGATCCTTTTGCACCACAGCCACGGATAAAGCTGCTTATTTGCCTGATGTTATTTATCTTCTGTCTGAACGGTGCATGGTTAGGAATATATTGTATAGAATTGTATTTCATATAGGCAGCCTTACCATGGGTGGCTGGGGCTGAGGCTGGGGCTGGGGCTGGGGCTGGGGAGCAGCCTGTTGCGGAAAGCTGAAAGGGAACCCCTGGGGAACGTATGGTGCCTGAGGCATCACGTTCAGGTTGGGCATCATGTTCAGGTTGGGCATCATGTTCAGGTTGGGCATCGCCTTAAAGGATGATAAGGATCGTTTAATCCAGGCAAATTGCTTTTCATTTCAAATGAGTGAAAATAAATGAAAAGAGAGCAAAGCATTACCTCACGCTGACCAAAGTCGATTGGGTAATACTTGAATAAAGAAAAGAACACGTGGTTAGAACAGTATTCGTTGGAAAAGTTCAAAATGGCAGGGGAAAGCAGTTAAACTAACAGCTGTGTGCTTTCTTTGTAGCTCTGGTGCAAAACTAAAGCAAACCAGACTTGACTTTGTCTGAAAATGTCCCATTAATAACTAATATAAATAGAACCAATCAAGAACCGACCCCAAAACCAATTTTTTTTTTTTACCCCTATATTGTTTGGAACTAATGATTAAAATTCTGAATAAAGCGAAGTAATGCAATACAATACTAATAATCAATAAATATATTAAACAGGTGACAATAAACTAAAATTTTATAGTTTTGCACCATTAAGTGTTTTGTTTATGGTCCAAATGTTCGAAGTCTGAGGAAAAAAAAAATATAAAAAATTCAAACAGCCCGTTCGATGTCGTAATTGCACTATAAGTTCCACTGCACTTATAAAAGTTTAATTTTAGTTTTTTTACTTTTAGACATTTAGAATTTTAGAGATTTGCTAAGCTGCCTAGTGCTTGTTGTAAATGAAACTAGAATAGCTGGCCATACCAGGAATTTGTATTTACTTACAATTTCCACACTCTTTCCACCAGCAGTTTTAGGAAGAGAGTACTTGATGAATCCCTGAGTAGAAAAACCCTAGAAGAAGAAAAAAAAAAGATCTCTCCGGCTTGGGTTCATGTAAATGCGGTCCAAAATAAAAGTTGTGCATTGATTAGAATACAGCGAACTTACAGCTCCAGCTCCTGGACCTCTTGCAGGCTTCCCTGGGACTCCAGCAGCCATCATCTAAAAAAATACGCATAATTATACGTAGAGTTGAATAGAAATGGTATCACAACCATTATACAGTAACACACAGGACATGGGCCAAAATTTGTAAGAACGCAAAGCTCTATTTTATTACTTAAGAACCTCATTCACCACATTTTATTGTAACTAAGCAGGAGCTACAATTGATTATTACATCAGAAGTAGGCGACCCCCCCCCTATAAAGTTTGAGGGCAGAAAATAGGTCTTACAATTTCCATGCTGATGGGTGCCTGGTTGACTCCTTGCTGGACATTTGGCAAAGGAGGCACAAAATCGTTTGTCACCTTAAAATAAAACATTAGTTTTTAAAAGCTGAGTAATGAAAGTATATAGTGCTATATGTTTATTACAATGGTCTAATATGATCAATACAGTGAAGAGGATATTTTGTAATGTGTGTGTGTGTGTGTGTTAATAACTTTGGTTCAGAACGCAGGATTGCCATCAGTGAATGTTAACTTGTCAAACTTGTTTGTTTTTAGCTTTAGCCAGACTTTAGTTCATGTCACTTTGGGTTTTTTTGTGAAAAACATGAGCTTTCGTGAAAAACATTTACTTTAGCATGAACTACTATATGCAAAAAATAAGCGACTACTACTGTATATAAAGAAACATGACTTGCCCAAGGACTTTGGGAAAACATAAACACACTAACTTTATATAAGCTACTGTGTTTTTTTCTTTTCTGACAGCCACTAAAACACATGAATGTATTTTATTCTTGCCCTTTTGCATGTCCTTATGTGTTGTTTTGGGTTTTTTTTCCTAACAGTGGTAGGAGCGGTTATGTTATGGTGTTATGGTGTTATGAAGTGTGGTTTGTTTACCTTGGTGGCTCCTCCTGATGGAATCGGGTTTCCATAGTGTGGCAGGTAATTGAAGAATTTTGTGGCCTGTGAATATATCATTTATAATCAAGAAAACATGTCATGCAAAGCAATTGATAAACGAACATGCCTAGAGGTTGAGGAATACTTAAATACAATCACAATTTTATTCAACATTAAATACCATACAGCACTGTAAACTCTATGAAAGGATTATGTAAACAGAACAAGAGTCTGTAGAGGTTCATCTAGCATTCATACATTTTTCAAAGATTTAGAACCTCATCCGCAAAGGTCCCAGTGGGGTGCTAAATAGGAGCTACGACCGTTTGCAATTCGAAAATGGATTATGCTCAGAGAGCTTTGAATGTGAATATATGGCCTTGCGATTCTCTAGAGCAACACGCATGACTCCTTTCATTTCTAATGCAGTTCTGCTAGCTCAAGCTGTTAAAATTAAAGAAGGAGACTGATGCTTACTGGTGCAGCAGATGCTGCTGCCATCAGAGAAAGGCAGAGAATGGCATTCAACATGGTTGCAGAAAAAAAAAGCAGCCAACACACGGTCCTGTAAATATCAACCAGAGTCATTATCAGTCATTCCTACATGTACCGCTCACGTAAATGTTGGGATATTGCAAAGTGTAGTAGAGAAAATCTTGCCATGCTTCTTACCTTCAGTTCAGGTGCTAATGAAGATCTTGGCTCCACTCAAGAGGCCGTGTGAAGCTGGGGAGAATGGCTGTGCTTTTATACTCTACTGGCCACTTAAGTTTCAGTCAGGGATGACTTCAGATGGTAATTAAAAAAATGACCTGAACCCAGACACCATGTGTGTCACAAAGTGGCAGTTGTGATCATAATGATAATGCAGCAAGGAACTGCAGACATCAGGGTATTCCACAAACCTCACAGACTAGTGTTAATTTGCACTCTTTCACACTGCTTTTGCCGTACGTGTCATTACACCAAGGTTAATAAAGAAGAAAATCAATAAAACTATGATGGGTCTTTAGTAGCCATTGTGTTTTTAATTATAGATACATCTATACCGATAGATCACTTGAAGATTAAAAGTCTTCAAAAGCGTATTCAAAATGATATTCCTCTTTGTTGCCTTGTGTTGAATGACACCACTGTACACACCTCAATTTTTACTGTATTTTTGAAAAGTTTACAAATACTATATAATACTACTATATCAGCGGAAATAAGGCTGAGGAGTCAAAGAAACATATTTCAGCCACAAAAACATCTTGGCTGATCGGTTGGACAGATCATTGAACTGTGTAAAGCTGCATTGAGCTGACGTTTTTGTAAACGGCTTAATAACTTTGTCAGCAATCTTTATTCTGTTGATTCTGTTTATGCAATTATTTACACATATCACCATTTGATTTCCACTGCTCTGCCACCATGCCCATGAACAGCATATCACAAGGTACGTACATCAACTCTCCGACAACTAGACGTTGATAAGATGGGTCTTATTAGAGAGGCGATTCTGATAAAAAGGCAACAACCAAAAATATGTGTGCATTAAAGAAAAAGGGTTGGGAACCACTGCTTTAAGGCTCATCAAAAAAAGGCAAGCAAAAATAGAAATCAGGAAAATTAGTTACACCCAGTGCTGTCAAGAAAATAAATAAGGAGTCAAAATATCTGCAACAGAACAGGCGACAGAACAGCGAAATATATCGAACAGATACTTAATGTCTGTACAATATCTACACAGTCCCCTGTGTGATTACTGGCAATCCTGGAAATGATGAATAACATTTTGTTAATTCTCACGCTGAGACACATCCAACTTTTAATTAAAATAACTTTAGTTAGGCAAGTTAGGTCCAATTTCCATGGCGAGAGGTTATTCAAAAGGCTTGCCGTAACCACAAACACAGGAGTTACTCGGTCTTTGACTGCTGTTTAGGTAAGGGAAAATTGATCTTTTGACAGCAAACGTGGTAGATTTGGAGTAAAACTTACATTCTGTAGAACTAAAAAAATGTTTAACGATCATTTTATCAGAGCAAATTGAATGGACTGATTGATCCGCTGTAATTACTTATATGACCACAGTTCAAAAACGGACTGCAATTATACTTTTGTCCAGTGATTATATTAAAGTATGGGGAATTCCAGTGGTTACTTTCTCTATAGCTTAATGAAACACTGGTCAATTCCAATAAGCCATAAATTGGAAGTTGGATTCCAGGTGGTTACGCTGATTCTCCCATAATATCATCCCTTATCATCATCTCGCTTGGTGGCTTGAGAGATGGAGTATGACAGCGCACACAAGCCTTTAAATTACCAGTTACAATTGACTGTGAGTTTGGAGGTCGTTTGTAATGTACATCAAACCATCATGCAATTACATACATGGATAGAAAAAAAGGAAAAGAGAGACCTGCTGTTTGTTTGTCGGTCGGTGCTAGTCCCGTGCTATTTTAAACTGGGCACAAAAGTTGCAAACGTGTGTAGGAATCCAACTAAAGAAACAAAACAAATTCAGCTTAAGAACTGACCTGATCTTGAACACATTTTTGCTGCTGTCCTGGAATCAACGTGTTTTCATCCGTTCTAATCCGACACTCAACCTGCTCTAGCCTGTTTAAACCAATAACAGGTCAGTTATTACTAATCTATGCTTTTTTGTTGTTTGTTTATTTTTAATAGGGGATTTGTAAACAGGAATTTTATTCTTTCTGAGTTCAAGACAGGCTACTTAGCTATTGAAGTTAATTTAGCCAGGTTGCTAATGTTTCCCCTTATTTGTTAGACATATTAAAATGCATATAAAAAGATTAGCGGGCTGTACCGGATTACCCTACACAATAACAGCTATTAACAGGAAGTGGTGCTCAATTAGATGCTTTGCATTGTCCACATTGAATGCATTACTTGTACATTAACCAGAATCTCATCATAGCTCTACCAAGCTGCCACTGTTGGGCATTTGAGCAAGGTGCATAAACATCAGTTGAGTACAAGATTGTATCAGTTATAAGTTGCTCTGGAAAAGATATACGCTTTCCCCATACATTATGATTACATACCTTTGTACTGTATGGTAAATATATCTTAAATGGTAACACAGAACAGATATTAATGTTTACATTAGTCATTGGTCATTGGTCAGGGTTTATGAACTCATAAGCTCTTCTAATGTCGACTTGAGGAAAAGTTTCCAGTTCCATAAACCACAGTGATGTGGTAATAAGGACACTCTAAACCACCGTGCTCTAGTAATAACTGCACTTAGGGTACTTTTGGGTGTAAGAATAGGTAATGTGGAACATTTCTGGTTTTGTGCTCGAACTCTGTCATCTGAAACACCTAAAGTCACAAGCAGAGTGAAGTCCGGACGTGTTCCTTTTATTCCCTGAATGCGAGCTAGTCCTGACTGTGCAGCATAAGCATATGCAAAACGAAATGAGCTAGACGTCAAGATACGCGTCTGTTAACGCCAGACAGTAGTTTACAAGAAGCAAATGTTACGTTCGGATACATATGACGTTGGCGCAGGCTCAGGCTTGTATGTGGTGCATACTGAAAACTGTAATTAAATTTAATTTGACTGGATAATATGATCTCTATATGAAGAAAAAAAAACATGCTCACTAGTATAGTGACAGACAGGAAAGTTTTAAAAAACGTAGAGGGTGGGAAATCCTTTTGGAGAGATATTTTGTAGACGTTTAAAAGAAGCTGTTGAAAGTTACCTTAAGTAATGGGTGCCGTTTGTTTCAGGGGTCACATGAAGGTTGCATGTAAGCTGAACACCCCACAATATACATATGTTCTTATGCAAGACTTTGCGCAGACCTGGTCAAATGGCATGTTGTGTTTTTTCATGGTTTGCATCCATGAATGTGCTTATTGTAAGACAAATCAGTGTGTTGTAGACAGTTGCAAACAGTGTGATTTGAATGGGTCTTCCATGGCACAGAATTTGCGTTTGATGTTTAACCTTGAGTGAGGTGAGTCAAGAGAGTGCATTCCACCCAAGACAAGCTCCAAATCTCTAAATTACACACCCACACCCTACTACTGGATACAGACACGGCTTAAATATCCCGTACTGCATGAGGTCACATCTTAAGCTTTGATGACCGCCAGTGAGTCTCATTTGATGATTCCATGTGTAATGGGCTATAAACAGTTTAGATCTGCTTTCCAATCATATTAATCACATCGATCATAATGAACGTAGATGAAAAATCAAAACAAAGAGACCATGCGTAATGCTGAATGAGAAATTTTATTAGCTAATAACAATATGATTGTACTGTTGATTTTTTTTTTTTTTTTTTACCTGATTCAAATAGAATTATTCCAAGATTTATGCAATAGAGTCACATCTAAAAATACACTACTAAAAGCAGAGATAACATCGGAGACTTTGCATGAAGTTTCAGAAATATTTCTACACCTGCTATAAACTCCATTCTAAAACAGTAACACAACGACAGTTACTACAGCTCCACACAATACTGTTGCCCTTTCCTGGTCCAGTTCCATAATTTCTACAGAGGGTTTCTGGGACAGACTCCAGACCCCTCATTGTCCCAATTGGGATAGGAGGCTTTTGAAGTTTAGCTGATCACTGTGGTTTTAAATGAGCTATTTTGCCAAATGGCTGAATATTTTGTATTAAAATCATCTAATCATTTTAGAACGTACTTTTCATAACTTACTTAACTTCATACGTCTTTGTGCGGGCTGTCCAGTAAGAGTCCATTTTTAAAAATCAGCTATTTCTTTTATTTTGAGGAACTTTTTTTTTGATCCATCTCCACGGCCAGGTGTTGTAGTGCTTGTAGTGGTTGTTGTAGGTGTAGTTGTTGTTGTAGATGTAGTCGTTGTAGGTGTAGTTGTTGTTGTAGTTGTTGTAGTTGTAGTGCTTGTAGTGGTTGTTGTAGGTGTAGTTGTTGTTGTAGATGTAGTCGTTGTAGGTGTAGTTGTAGATGTAGGTGTAGTTGTTGTTGTAGATGTAGTCGTTGTAGGTGTAGTTGTAGATGTAGGTGTAGTTGTTGTTGTTGTAGACCTTTTAGTTGTAGACTGTGTTGTTCTAGGTGTTGTTTTAGGAGGACAACGAATTCTTTTGTCACCGGGAATGACAGACTTCTGGAATAAAAACATAAAAAATTACCATAATCTTACAAAGCACGGCCATTCTACTAACATGCAAAGCAACTGAGATAAGATTCATTTTCCCCTAGTGCTTAGAGATCTTGAATGACGATGATGATTTGCCTGCTGAAATGAGACATGCCCTTTAGGATCTCCCAGCATTTCAGGTTTTTTATAATAAAAAAGGTCACAAAATACTTACAGCTTCAGACACAATGAAAGAGACTGCGAGTAGCAGCAGAAGTGAGATTACTGTGGAATTATTCATGGCTCACCTACGTAAGTACAAACAAGTAATTAGAGAAATCTTGTTATAAAGTTTTAGACATACAGATCTCTCTTCACACCAAGTGCAATAACCTGTAGATTGGGAAAACCATTGTTTTTAACGATTTCAAGGCTGTTGTACTAACTTAAGTAGAAAATAAAAAATTCAATACTTTTTATTTGACCACAACTCATAAACCCCCATCATGTCCTCCAGCCCTAACCACATCCCACAACCAGAGAAACGTGGGTGTATAATGAGAAAGCGAATATATGCATAGCAGTAATGAATAGTCAAGAACAATAATCGACACAATAAACTCTGTAAGTATAGTAATGGCATCCTTAGATACATACTATGCGGAGCCACAGAGTGTCACCCATTGACAGCCAAATGCTACATCTTACTACAGCTGTAATATAAATTCTTGAAATAAGATGCCAAAGAACATATCTGTAAATTTGAATAGGCTAGTAAAATCAAGAGTTTCGAGACTTACACAAGTGTTGTGATCCCCAGAGAACGTGAACACAGATCCAATGTCCTTGCTGGGACTAAATGGCGATAGATATATACGATTCGTCTGACATCCTGTATGACGTCACCTTGAGGAATTAATTTCATTTGCTTTGCAATGTCATGGTGAGCACCTTCATCCCATAATCCCAGTGGTTTGTGAAGCAATTAGTTGTGTTTTAATTTAAGGGTTATTTCGCAAAACAGAAGGAAACATACCTGCATCACTTCACTGATTAACTACTTAATAATGCTTACCGCACAGTATGTTTGATAAGTCTAGTAAACAAACGTATGGACAAACAATAAATAACTAAACGTAAATAATATTCTTACTAGCCCTACTACGATGTATAGTAAAATAGATTGTATGAGGTGCATTAGGTGCTTCTCCGTTTTTTAGTTGCAGTAGTTGAACAATATAACAAATGTATTAACAATGAATGAATGAAATGAATGGATGAAGGATGATGCAGCAGGGAATTTTGGCGCCACAAAGCTAACTCAGAAATAAGGGCTATGTTTCCGTGTGAAGATTTGCTGTTTTCTTCCTGTAAGCATGCGGGTTATCTTTCATCTGAAGTTTCCATAAATGATCATGGTACGTAAGATTTTACACGCAATCAAAATTCTTCACACTCACTGTTTACTTCATTAGGTACACATTGCTTGTGCCAGGTCGCACCCCCTTTTGCCTTAAAAAAAAAAAAAACCCTTTACTTTTCATGGTCTAGATTTAACATAGCACTAAAAACGTTATTTGTTTCACACAGTTGCTGCAGATTTGTTGTTCCACCGCATACGGGGCCGAAGGTGCTGTGTTAAAATGAGATCTGTGGACTGTAGAGACACACAGTTGTGTGCGGAAGTAGCCTTTAAGAAGTTACTGTGGCCATTTTACTTTGATTTCTGGCATCAAGAAGGCCTTTTCACCCAGAGAACTGCCTTTGGTGGATATTTCTGGGCCATTGCCTACTTATTTTTATAGCTGCAAGCACGTTATCGTACACTCGCGCTCACGTATTCCTAACCTGCCGTGTTTTATCAAGAGCAAGTGGAGAAGGTATAGTTTGAGATTCCACAGGGTTCTGAGGAGGCCCATTTAGTACACAACTAATATACATTTATTTATTTAGATACTTAATGTTAATAATAATTTGAATACACAGAAACACACAAAGAAAAGTGTTTAGTTATTTGGGCATAACATAAAAAACATGACATAATGAGCCACTGATCTGTTTCTGAATCAGATTTAAGAAGAGGGAATTTCAAATAATTAGATTTTCCTCTTTGTGTAAGTCCTCTGCTAAGTTCTTTGATCACCCGCTACTCAATTTTAGCAGCTGTATGACGTCTGTTGTCACAGTTCCTCAGTTCTCTGGGATTTTACCTACAGAGTAGACCTGAATTAGGAAATCCTCGTAGATCCATGTTTTCAGTATGAGCCACCACATCCGCCTTAATCACGCACCTTTTCTGATTTGGCTGACAGGCGATGTGTGTAATCCTGTTTTGAGTTGTTGCCACTGACAGAAACTAATCACAATGCAAAAGGAGAGTCTCTGTCAGGAGTGTGGTGAATTCCAACATTTACACACGTTACTGAGTATGTGTATATTACTGAACTATGTGTTGTGTTCACTGACTGACTCAGAAATCAGATTAATTTTGTTATAAATTGTTTGGAAATTCACCTCCTCAGTGACTCCTGATTTAATGTTGACTTGTACTGTCAGAGCTGATGTTCTGTGCTGGTTCCGGCACCGCGCACCTGGATGTTCCTCCGGCTCGGCATCACTCTGATGGTCTCCAACAGCGGAGGCAGGTCCCAGGAGACGATGTGCCTTCAAGAACCTCCCTCTAAGGACTCATTATATATAGTTTTATAATTTAGATTATTTTATAATTTTTCTATTACTAATTTAAATTTGAATAATACTTTGTTATTTATTTAAAACTAATTTTGCTATGATTTAATACCCATTTAGTATTTGTCTATTTAACATCTAGGCCGCCCATGGAGGTCGGGTCCCCTCTTGAGTCTTGGTTCCTCCCGAGGTTTCTTCCTACCATTTTAGGGAGTTTTTCCTTTCCACTGTCGCCCTAGGCTTGCTCAACTTGGGATTGGCCTTTTAGATCATGTATTACTGTAAAGCTGCTTTGAGACAATGCTACGTTGTAAAAAGCGCTAATTGAATTAAATTGTTAGTTGACTGACTAAACTTCGGTGTTAGCGATGCTAAAATTTGCGGTTTCAGGTCTGCAATGCATTCCAAAAAAAAGTTGGAGTGGGGGTAATTGAGAGCTAATAATGACTTAAGAAATAAAATATTGAGTTAAAAACAGGTGATGTGAACAGATGATTGTAGTCATGATTTGGTAAACAGGCAGCATTCAGGAAAGGCTGACTCTTTGAGCCATTTTTAATTAAATGTGTGGGAAAGTTATTGAAACGTTTAAAAACAATGTTCCTCAAAGAATGACTGGAAGGGATTTCCGTAGTTTATTTCTACTTTTTTCTGATTTGAATGGATATCCCTGGAAAAAGCTCAGTGTGCTTTTCTGCATTAATGCCGAGATCACCGAAGTGTAAATAACCTTTACCAATGCCAGTAACCCAATCCTATATCATGACAGACCCTGGCTTTTGGACTTGTATCTGATAACAGTCTGGATTGTCTTATTTTTCAATTTCTCTGGGCTCAGAGGTATCTGGGACAGACAATCACACATGGAAATACATGGAAACATGTATTGTGATCAAATGAATAAGTATTTATATATTAGATTATATATAAGTATATATTTAAGACATGTTTCTTTTTGAAAAATACTTACAATAATTTCACAATCTCACAATCATGATCATTTTCTCACACATGTTGACAAACTGGAGAACATTAAATAAAAAAATACTTGACGAGTTTTTCACAATTTCTTTCTTTTTTGTATTTCTTTTCTTTTTCTTTATTTCCCCACCCGTTGAAGTCTGAGATGAAATGCATTTTAAATGTTGACATGAAACCAAAGGCTGCGAAACCATTCACAGGTCCATAGGGTTAGGATCTTCAGTTTCAATTTTTGCCTGTTGTATTTGACATGATATTTTTTTTTTATCTAAAACACAGCTGTAAGCAAGATAAAGCTTTACGACTATTAGTTTTAAGAATGTTTTCTTGTCTACTATCATAGTACCATAATAGGATGATTGTCCTTGAAAATACGACAGAAGGCATTCATTTATTTTTAAATATTAACAATAACGTACTGTATAAGAGCATTACAACAATAATACCAGAGGGACAATTTGTGTATATATATATATATATATATATAATATAATAATATATATATATATATTGTCCTTACTTTTCATTCAGCGTCACACCACAAGAGGTCAGTAGGGTTCTCCAGTCATCAGGTATACAGTATTTATGTTGTTTTAACCATTGTGTAGGTATTTGTTAGCTTTGTATGCCCTTATGCTGCTTATGGTTATATCCCGGTCTGATTTGGCCTGTGGTGGTGCAGTGATTACTGTTGCAACATTTAAGAAAGGCGGGCTCCCCTCTCCCATCTCCTATCTGTTCCTGCTTGCTTTCTCTGTCTGTCTATATACTCTGCTCCAGGGCACGGTTCTTCAAAATAAGAAATTTGGGAACTATGGAATTAATCAAATGGTCTCTCAATGCTATTGACACCATCTTCTCAACGAGAAGCCTTGTCTCGACCTTGAACTCGACCTTGTACTTTTGAAGAACTGGCGGATCATGTGTATGGGGCAACTTTCCGTTGAGGATATTAAGGATGTATTCTTATTCAGAAACATGATTATGGGGTTTTTGCTGATAGGATTAGGCGTTGCCCTGGTATATCGCCCCTTACCACTATCCAACATGAATGGTGGGCAGAGCCGTAGGCACTCGGAATGTGACTATTACTTGTGGAATGGATTCAGCCTCGAAGAAGCTATCGGTTCTGCAGACGAATATGGATAAATTGAAGACCGGACGGGTTTATGGTTCCAATTTCGCTGTACCTGCTACAATGTATATGTGACAATAAACTTGATTTGACTTGAAGATTCTGTATTACTGGCCCAAATGTCAAAGGTCCGTCACACGCCACCAAGCTGCCACTGAGCATGACGCCCTTGAGCATGATAACCCTGAGAAAAGATAAAGTAAGTTAATGGACTGATCAAGCTGAGATTTTCTTGACAAATATTTGGATCCCAGCATTGATCTTAATTTACTGATATTTAATATAATACACACATTGCTAACGAATTACATGATCCGTTACTTCAATTATAGATCAACATAACAGGTCTGTTCCAATAAAAGTACTAAGATTTATATAACAACCCACCAGGACGCTCATGTAAAGGCTGCTGAAATGGGGGCTTTGGAGTCATATGCGAGTATAAAATACTTTAGTTATGAGGGGATATTTCAAAATGAATAGGAAGAAGATTCCACAAGAACTGCTGGGCAATCTGATCCCGTTCATACCCTATCACTGTCAGGGTGTTTTAACAGTCTGGGGTGACCATACACCCTACTGAACAGTCAATATGGGGGCACTGTGGTCCAGGCTGACATGCTTCTGTTCACCCCCATGCATATGTCACTTATTACTCAATCACCATAATTGAGTTTGTATCTCATTTGGGTAATCAGACAACTTTCTTTTTTACTTTTCATTTGCTTTCCCGATGATCTTGTTTAATAAAACAAAATCTAAAATACATTTAAAAAAACTTTAGTTGCTTCATATTCATTTTGAAATATCAGATCGTTTTTTTTTTTGTGAGCAGTGTATATAAGTAAGATGAGCAGAATAGTACGGTTTGTGAACTACATTTCATTAAATGGTAATATACAACAAATATAAACATTTACATGAGTCATTGGGTTTACGAAACTTTTTAAACGTCAGCTTGAGGAAATGTTTCCAGTTACATAAATCACAGCGGTGTGGTAATAAGGAAACTCTAAACCACAGTACTCAAGTAAATATAGCACTAAGGCTAATATTGTGTTATAAATCATGAAGTTGAACGGTTTTCTGTCCGCTGATAAACCTGAAATCAAAAGAAAATGATCAAACTCTGTCCAGTGACTGGATCATCTACCAGGTGTTATGATTTTTCAATCAAACTGCAGGGCACCAGTGAGGTGGAATTTATTACTGGATTCTCTAAAATTCCACTCGCTGAGGTCACTCAACCATTAACTGTTTTACTTGACGTTAATGATTTGTTTATTTGTATCGTCTCTTAGTTATATAATGCTATTTAATTGTATATTCTTGCTATTTTGGTTTGTTTTTTGTTTTGTTTAACTATCCTTTTTGTTTTCTTTTGCCCTTACGCCGTAAGCCGTAAGTTGCTTTGTTTTATTTTGCATTATTATTGATTGGTGGTGTCACGAACGGTGCAGGAGGCGGTGGCAAACGCGGCTCGCGGGACAAACCAGGTTTATTGTAACTAAATATGCAAAACGTAAAACAGAACTAAAACAGAACGAGACAACAGGTGGGTAGGATCAAAAGCTGGAAGTGACGATAGAAGATCCTACCTCACCTGTGTCGAACACAAAACAAAGTCCAAATCATAAAGAGTAACAAAGAAAGCTTGAACGTGGGCGAAGCTTATAAATAGTCCTCGCTGATCCGGGACAGGTGTGCACAATCAAGGCACGCCTGCGCAATCGTCAGACGTGACAGGTGGTTATTATTAATTTTCTCATTATGATCTGCTTGGTGGTTTTTGATTTTTATCCCTGATTGATCTTGTTTTATTTTGATTCCTCGCTTTTATTTTAATTTTTGTATTTTTGGAAAAAGGTTTGGGGTCCTGTTTTAACAAATGTCCCACACTTTTTAATCCTAAAGGTACATTTACTATTTTGAGTCCTTTCTTCTGTACATTGTAAATACGTTTGACCTTCAGTATACTGGTTTAAATGTAAATGTTTAAATGAAGGTTGATTGAACTGTTATTCCCTGAATGTAAACTATAATGTTTTATATCCACAAGGCATCCAGATACATGACCTGTTAACACTGGACAGCCATTTACATTTACGGCAATTAGCAGACGCCCTTATCCAGAGCGACTTACAACTCATATAGTCTTACAATCCAAGCAATTGTGGGTTAAGGGCCTTTCTCAAGGAACCAACTGTGGCAACTGAGCAGATGTGGGATTTGTCCAGTACCTTAACCGCTAGGCTACCACAGTCCCCATTACTTGTTGGACCTGCTGGGATATTTCCAGAGTTCCAAAAAGGTTCCCACATGGACTTGTGGAGAACTTGCAAAACCCCAAACATACAGTAACCGGAAGATTGATATCCATGTGAGGGACTTGTATAACTGACAAGTGTTTGATTGATCTAGGACTTTGGCAAGAAAGAAACACATCTTTGACATACAGACATCAAAAGAACTATACGAAATTCAACTAATCTTCCTAATTTAGCAGTAACCCACTTTGATACCAGGAACAGGAAGCTAAATATACTGAACAAAATTATAAACGCAACACTTTTGTTTTTGCACCCATTTTGAACAGAACTCAATGATCTATATTTTTTCTATGTACGCAAAAGCCTTTTTCTCTCACATATTGTTCACAAATTTGTCAAAATCTGCATTAGTGATCGCTTCTCCTTCACTGAGAAAATCCAAGTTTTGAGGGAGAGTGCAATTGGCATGCTGACTGCAGGAATGTCCACCAGAGTGATTGCCTCTGCCATAAGCCATCTCCAAAGATGTTTCAGAGATTTTGCCAGTACATCCAACCAGCCTCACAACCACAGACTGGCACAGTGGCTCAGTGGGTAGCACCGCTAACCAATTAATAACAATTAATGTCTAAACCACCACACTGTGCCCAATTAGCCATTTTCCCTCCCAAGTATCATGTGAGTCGCTGCCTCACAGCAAGAAGGTCCTGAGTTTAGTCACAACAGCCTGGGTACTTTCTGTGTGGAGTCTGCATGTCCTACCCGTGCCTGCGTGGGTTTACTACGGGAACTCCAGTTTCTTCCCACAGCCCAAAGACATGCGTGTTTAGGTTAATTGATTATTCTAAATTGGCATTGACTTATGTGTGTGTGTATATATGACTAGTCTTGAGATGAACTTGCGTAAGGCTATAACCTTGTGTGTGTCGCTAAGATTGCCACTGATTCCGAGAGTGAATTAAAGAAGCCAAATAAACAAACAAACAAACAACCACTCACCACGTGTAACCACATCAGCCTAGGACCTCCGTATCCAGCATCTTCACCTACAAGATTGCCTGACCAGCCACCCAGCTGCTCCAACAATAAGTTTGCATAACCAAATAATTTCTACACAAACTGTCAAAAACCATCTCAGGGAAGTTCATCTGCATGCTCGTCCTCATCGGGCCCCACCTGACTGGGCAAATGCTCACATTTGATGGCTTATGGCATGGAGAGGTGTTCTCTTCATAGATGAATTCATATTTTTACTGTATAAGGTAAACCTGCATAATAATCAAGCTGTCTAATCAACATCTTGATATGCCACACCCTATGAGGTGGATGGATTACCTCAGTAAAGGAGAAATGATCACTAACACAGATTTAGACATATTTGTGAAAAATAATTGAAAGAAAAATGCCTTTTGTGTGCATAGAAAATCTTAGGTCTTTAAGTTCAGCTCATGAAAAGCTAGTGTTGTATTAAGCCCTGGTTTCCTAGTGAGAGTGAGTCAAATAATTTATTAGTCAACCAAGTGCAACTTCTTACAGCCCAAACTTAGCCCAAATCTTACAGAAGTATTTTATGTCTGCCTGAGTTAAATACTTACCGGATAAACATGAATACCTTATGCTTTTTTGTAGACAAGGAAGCTCTAATGCATAAACTGCCTCCTGAGCCAATGGATACTGTATTAGGAAACAGACCCATGTGTGGCCGAAAGTGTTGGACCACAAAGCAATGTTTGGCCATAACAAACCCAAATGCGGCCAAAAGTGCTGAGACAATTTACACGGCACTGTTGTAGTTTCTTCAGGAAATGTAGATCCTTTTGTGTTTTTCTGTTTCTTATTTCAGTTATGATAGTTTGCTTATGATATATTAATTCTTTTATAGAACTGCATGTACAGTAATTCTTTACTATCTCTTGTTTTTACTATCTAGCTATCTATCTGTCTGTCTATTTGTCTGTCTGTCTGTCTACCTATCTATCTAATGTGCTCTGGAGTGTCATTTTGTTTGCATATCCCTAAAA
>JAUZST010046443.1:0-25637 GCA_034779995.1 Parotocinclus haroldoi | reverse complement strand
AATGGATTATGTTTCTGATGTCTTAAAGCACTTTTGTAAGTCGCTCTGGATAAGGGCGTCTGCTAAATACTGTAAATCTAAATGTAAGAACTGCTTTAAAAATGGTAAAGCTGCAGCAACTAAAATGTTGTGTTATTGTTTAAAAAATCAACGATAACTTTTGTTTGGCTTAAATATCATGATTTGGTGTATTACTGAATATTGCCATGTTTTTGTCATGTATTTTGGTTCCCTATGTCTGAAAATGGTTTTATTCTCACTCACTCACTCACGTTATTATCCGCTTGATCCTGGGCAGGGTCGCAGTAGCACTGGTGCGTAGCCAGCGGGATACTGTGCAAGGCAGGAACAACCAGAGCCAGAGCACCAATCGTTCATACGGCACAATAACAGACTCACACAATGTGGGCTCTTTAGAGCCAATAGTTCATCTAACGCACACATGTATTTGGACTGTGGGAGGAAACCGGTTTACCCGGAGAAAACCCACACTGACATGAAGAGGACATGCAGAGTCCACACAGAAAGGAGCCAGACTGCCCCTCTGGGGTTACAACTCAGGACCTTCTCGCTGTGAGGTGACACTTCTACCCATAGTTGCATTCTCTTTTTGCTAAACTAAACCAACTGTATGTTTTACTGCAAATGATGTATGTACTTGTAGTACAAACCATTATGTTCCCTCAGTGTAATGGCTGTGAAAATTTTAGTTAGGAAGACTTTTAAAAGAAATACATTCATTTTTAATGTACATTAAGTAGCATGTGTTTTTATACTTTTGACTGAAATATACACTGCTCACAAAATTAAAGGATATCCCATAATTACATATACCTTAATTTTTGTGAGCAGTGTATAAGTCATACAGCAGCTTTCGCTTGAGTATTTGTTTATCAAATTAATTTGATTATTAATGTATGTATCAAATTAGTGATATACTATCAAATTATCAAAATAGTAATTTTACTTAAGTAAAGAACTTGCTTATTTCTGCCTCCTATGCTTCTACTGCTTTGTTGTGCTCGATACATGAGCTCTGTTTACATTGCAGTCTTTTCCATGTTGAACTATATAATAATATATTCATGAACTTTAAGCAGTATATGACTAATCAGTGGTGCTGTAGAGACTAAAGCGCTGAACAGCTAAGGTGTCACTAAGCTGCCACTGTTTAGCTCAGATGCAAGTGGGTGTACGTAAGCAAAACATCTGCCGAATGCACGTGTAATCAATGATTGGTTAAAGAGTTAAAGAAGATACTTTACAGACTCCAGACAATGTCTTCTATCTGATCTGTATGTCTTGGAAACAGAAAAGCAGTATATGGACAGCCCTTGGTCCATATTAGTAACAATCCTGTGCCATAGTGGGGAAAATGGCGTAAGGGCAGACCACATTTGCCTATTTATACTCTTTGGAAATCAAAGGCATGCCATATTTCTTACCCCTTCCTGTTCCCCTTCTTTTTCTGTTGAACTGGGTATGCATGGTGCAGGTTTGCCATTACGTAAGGGGTGAGCTATAGTGTGGAAATACTAACGCCACTGCCCTCGCTGCAGCGTCCTGGCACATGTATACCCGTGTGCCATTTAAGCATATGGCCAAGAAGTGGCGTAGTCGAGCGGTCCTAGAAACCCAGAGAAAGCATTACCTCACTCCAAACCGGAGCTGTGCATGGCACTTTAACTTGCCTCCCTCTCATGAAATGTTGGGGTGTCGTCATGGACGTGGCAAGCTGATTTTAGCCTGGGCGTACACCTTTTGGAAATGCATCACAGAGAAAGAGAGAGCGAGAGAGAGAGAAAGAGAGTTAGAAAGCAAATAGAATATGACCTGGAAAATTCAGCAGTATACATACAAAGAGTGCACCAAGAATCAAATACAAGTAACTTTATGTTGAGAATAAATATGATCTGATGATCATAACCCAGGCTTACACAACACACACATATGCAGTGCTCAGCAGTAGCCAGGAAAAGAAGTTCCGGCTCCAGTCTCCCTGGATACAGTGACACAGAGAGAGAAAGAGCGCTCGGCTAACCCATGCCCACTCAACATCATGCTTCTGGTCCTTCGCTCCAGTTTCCTGCATCTATCTTTACATTCGGCTATCTCTGTCCTCTTTTCTCTTGGTCTGGCTCAGTTGGTGGAAGCTGAACTCAGCAAAAAGCCTTTTTAAAAACGCTACTCTCATCTTCCGCCTTTCCTGCACTAGCATTGGCTAGAAATGATGTCATCCTGTCCCATATACTGCGGCCGTTAACCTATTAGAGCCCAGCGTTTTACAGTCAGCTGTTCCAGGAAGGGTGTTCCGCTGCCTAAGCTCTTCCTCACACCTTTTGTTTTATTGGACTCGTTCAGTGAGTGCCTTGATTAAGTTCAGTGCCGAAGAGCTTTCCAAGGAATGACGGGAGACTGTAAAAGAGAGCCATTGCTGTTAAATGGGTGCCAGAAGGGTTTTTGACTGAGGGAGGGACATTTTTTAGAGAAGTCTGCATGATGCACATTTAAACTTTGCACAAAGCTGTAAATTATTACAGTCTGACGGTTCAAAGTAGGGATGTACAATATTGAAAAAAGCAGTACCTTAATATATTCTGAGTTTGTTTGGTCATTAAAGTACGCACTGGCGTATTCAAAGGCTGCTTGAGTCCACCAAGTATTTGGTCACAGCAATCTTGCCCGTTTGTTGCTTTTCTTGCTTAGCAGAATGATTCAGCTGAAGGCTGCTAAGGGTTTTTTTGTGCTGGTACCTTGGCTGGTGCTACTTTAGGCCTGTTGTGGACAGCTGACTATAATCTTCGTATTCTGCATGGTGGTTTGCTCCCAGATAAACAAATAAGTTAGGTATTGAGCTGTCTATAATGACAACCGATTTCCAGATAGTGTACAGTTCTTTTGAGCAACAGCCGTCTTTTCAAAGCCAAACCACCTCCAATAGTGTAGACTGCGAGGCTGGTGGTGTCTGCATTTTGTCTCCCGATACATTTTGTTCATTCATTTTTAACTTCGGTCAAACACTTTAGGTCGAACACTAGCTTGATTTCTGGCACTAGCATGCTGCATGTTCTCAGTGTGCTTGTGCACTGGTCTATCCATCTGGCTGCATGACAAACTCTTAATTTGTGTTTTTGACTGTGTTTTGCAAAGTGAGCGATATACTCGGTGATGTCAGCTTACACACTGTTAAAACAACAGTTAAGGTATTATGGTAGACGATACACATCTCACACCCCTAAAAAAGGAACGCTGCACACTGTAGACTGGTGATTCCGCACCTTTTCCTTGGTCATGACCTTCAGTATGAAGCATCAATCCAGCCCAGTTCAGTCATGCGTGAAATCCTTTCAGAAGTGGGTCATTAAAACATTATTACGCCATACGAATGCGAGCACAAAGTGCAGATGGTGCATAGTGCACTTAAAGAGAGTAGAATCGATTCTGAGCTCATTAAGTACAAAACATCATTACAGGTTTATTTCGGCATCGAAGAATTGAGAAAAAAAATTGTTTATTACATAGTTCTGTGCAGAGAAGCATTTTTTGCTTTATTGATATGGTACTTGTGCATAATACTAGTGTTTAAAGAAGTGCATGTACCATGCTTTAAGTCCCCAATGGATAAGCTCTGACCTCTTTCACAGAGGTAATGTACCTGGTAGCGATTCGTTGTAGAGGCAAGCCAAAGTCGAAATGCCATTTAGACTAACGCAGCAAATTGCTGGGTCAATTGTCTTTGTACAATTAGAGGGTAATTACAGGGTCAGCTCTTGTGTGAGTGTGATGCATTACCAGGTAAGATGCACTAAATCCTAAACTTGTGAGTGATTTAAAGGTTTTGAACAGTGAAAAAGAGAAGCTTATAGCCAATTATGCAGTCTAGGGGATGGGAGGTGAAAGGCAAGAGAATTTATTCTATTTTTAGTTTCTTTTGTACCAAAAGAGTTCTAAGGATTAATTTAAAAAAAAAAAAAAAACTACAACCCAAGAAGCTTCTCTGAGAACTACCTTCATTCCAGGGCCTCACGAATGTTGCTAAGACGACTCAACAGCATGTTGTGTATCCTCTCATATAGGCTCTGTATAACCTGTACTTCACTGCTGGTCCACTTATGTGTTATGTTTTATTTTGTTTGTTTTTAACATTTTTTGAATCTCTGAGCTACCAGTGTACACCAAAAAAAAACCACGCAAAAATGGTGATTGTCCTCAATAAGGCACTTCCATCTGTACCAATCACCATACTGTTCTGTCTGGACCAGTCACCACATACTTACTTAACTCAGGGTTCCTATGTGTGCAGAAAAGTACCTATTATGCAATAGCAGCTAAACACTTCCTATACACTGTGTTTTAAGAACTACAGCTGTTTCCCGTTCCTTCAGTGCAAACATGCAAGGAAGGGGTCACAGTTCTAGGAACTATGAAAAAGTTCCTCTGGTGTGAAAGCATCGTTTGATTAGCAAATCGTTCTGACTCAGTTCCCAGACTCTTAACACAAATCAAGATGGCGTCGTCCCTGGGATTGTTACTTGCAACCAGTTTCCCATAAGACTAGAGATCCTCAGGTGAGGCAGAATATTTAAACAGGCCTGAGTGGAAATAGCTGGGATTAATGGTGCCATCAAACTATGTGAGTGAGCAACTGAGATGGGATTTGAACTAGGTGGTTCAGCAGTGTAAACCAGCACTCTGTCCCCAAGTAAACTGGTTTGTATCCTGAAAAAGCAGCTTCTATAGGCTACAATGGCAGGCATTTAGTGTAGTATCTGGAAGCTTCACTGGGATGGCAGGAGTGATCAGGAATGGTATTTTTGGAAGGGCAGCAGCCAGGAAATCGCTTTTTTTCAGAAATGGATGATGGAGAAAAGATATGCTAAAGCTCACAAATACTGGAATGAGTGAAAAAGAGTATAATAAATAATTTTTGAGGCCGATCGTTGACCATATGCTATATTGGTCATTATACCGTTAAAACAAACACCAATGTTAGCCTAAGACAGTACAGGACCTGATGTATGTTTAAAGATGCCCTACCTTGTCTGAACCTCTTGAGTCTCAGCACTCTTCAGGTAGGGACCAGTGCATCATTGTGTCATGCTGACAGCTGTGTTATGTAACACCAACCAGGGGTGCCCCCATTATGACACGTCCGGTTGAACTATAGATTAGCAATCTAACCTCTTTACTACTGTTCCACAGCTGTCAAATATATGAATTTTTGCAAAAGCCGTAAAAGCTAGAAGAGTTAAAACTCTTGTTTTTAAAAGAGCAAAAAATCGTGCTACTTCTGCAGATACACACAGGGCAAACTGTACACACATCACGCAGTACTCTGAAGGACATTGAAGTCAGTATACTGACTTTCACCAATATAGTCAGTATACAGATCACCAGCTGTGCCATGTACACCAGAGGTTTGTTTTCTGAACCAGAGGTTCAAATGTGGACATATTAGCCAAAATGCACAGCCGCGATCTGCAGAAATCACATGCTTACCCATCCCCTGACATTATACTGGCATTACCTTAGAGCATTTCTAAATTCCCAAAGAGAGCATCACAGTGAAAGATTTTGCATTAAAACCCCCGAGGCTCACGAAAGTTCATAAAAAAGTTCATAAAACACCTCTCTCTTTCTGTCTTCATACGCTTGGTCATCAGTATTCATAATGATAAGTTCACATACTTGGTCATAACATTAACTATAATGCAGCATCAGCTCTTTTTCCATCTCTTATTACTCTCCCAGTGTTTTTCACTCCCTCATAGCTCCTGCTGCTCCACCAGGCACCAATAAGAACTGACAGGAGAGAGGTTTGCCAAAGCAGGACTGAATGAAAATGTAAAAGTATTGTCTAAAGTGGATTTGTTTAAGTCGAAGTCAAATTGACTTATATAGCACTTTTTACAATAGAGCAGTGGGAGCACAGCAACACAACTGAATGAGGGTATGTTTAAGATACATCATACTTGTAATTTGCACTTTTCTTTTCGATAAGAAGCTTGTGTTGTAGTTTTGTATTTATTACAATGTTTAAAATAATGTCCAATATAATTTGGAGGCAATAGAAAAAGAAGCACTACAGAAAAAAGTTTGTAAACCATTACAAAGTAAAACTTTACAGAGCTTTAGAGAACTCTAGGCCCACAGCCCAATCTGAGCAAGCCTGTGGCAACAGCGGTTAGGAAAAACACACATTTACATAATAATAATTTAGCAGACGCCTTTATCCAGAGCGACTTACAAATAATACAGTCTTACAATCCAAGCAATCATGGGTTAAGGGCCTTGCTTAGGGACCCAACTGTGGCAGTGGTGGGATTTGAACCCTGGATATTCTGGTCCATAGTCCAGTACCTTTACCACTAGGCCACCACAGTCCCACCAACTTCCTACATGTGATGAGGAAGAAACTTTAAAGAACCAAGATTCAAAAATAGACCCAACCTTCCTGGGCAGCCTAGATGCTCTATGTAAGAAACAAACAAAATTATGTAGATTATACATTTATAATCATAGTTTACACACATAATACTATAATAGAGAATGCAATAATATTATGGAGAATTTAAAATATACATATAAATAAAATATAAAATAAAATAAATATACAATCCAGTGGTGGCCGTACAGCCAATGGCACGTGGCCGATGAACATTATCCGGCACGTACATTCACTCAGTATGTATTTCCTGCGTAGGTTGACGCAAATATTTAGTGTGATATGATTGTGTGATGTGTGATTGTTTTCTTTAAATATATATCTATATAACTTCCATGGAGAGCAGAGGGAATCATCCAGTCTTTCTCTGTGGTATGCTCCGCAATGGGTCTGCCTTGAAAGGCATTTCTAATGATATATATTATGTTTACTGCAGTAATTCTACACCATAGGTCACTGCTGATGGCATTGACTTGGTTCTCCACTCTCTTCCCCTCCCTTATCCCACAAACCACCCCATTCTTTAGACTCATCACCTTATCCACACACTCAACACATGCTGACTCTAGAGCTTGTCTAGCTGTAATCAAAGCCCACAGTCTCCTAGTCTTGACCCAGAAATACTTTGGCATAATTCTATACCCCACAGTATAGAACGCTTATATTAAAGTACGCTTTTTTTTTTCCTCAGTCTTTACTTGGGGAGCCTGGAAACTATTTTCATAATAACACAAAAAAATACCCGAATAAATAGTATAAACGTGACTGCCACTGAAGCAGTTACATACTTTATGGAAATGTGCCCCCGAGCACTTCTGCTGGACATTTTATTATGCACTATTAGTCTTGCAACTTTTGGAAAACAGTTTGCAGAGTTTTGTGTCTTTCCAGGATGTACACACCCTGGAGTGTGGAAAGAACAGTTTGGGAAGTGTCAAGAGATGTGTCAGTTCTCTCTAGATTTTTTAAAATCCATTCATTGCCTTAACAGCATCAGCAACGACATCACATTTAAGCTGTCTTAGAGGAGCCAATTCACTGACTGACATGTTTTCGTGAGTTGGAAGAAAACTAGAGAAAAATTATTTATATTCGCCTAGGCAAGGATTGTTGAGAACTTAATGTTGTTTTATTCAGGGCAGAAATGTGTTCCACATTTAAGTCTCATGGACTCTTTTTACCCTCTACCTCTGGCTTCTGATTTGGGGTCTAGTCTTGGCTCTTTGCACAGCTACTTTGGGCACTGTTTATTGTTAAACATGTTACATAAATAGATCTAGAATAAGAGTAAGAAAATATCCAGTAACAACTATTTCATGCCAGTTTATCCCTGCTATCCGACTTTCCGACACAATATAGGGAGTACTTTACTTTCATAATCTTTATTCGAACCAATAGCCAGCTCCTAAAGTCGTGGTCAAGTAAACAGTGGTAGAAGATACTGTTCCTGGTGGCTTTCTACAACTTTTTCCTCATATTTGTGGATAACAAACTATTTATTTTATTTAATGGTTACTTATGAGGTAGAGGTTGTTTTTTGTTCACTGTAGCATTGAATCGTAGAAGAAACAACGTGAGACATTACAATATGTGTATAATGTTTTGTATATGTGTGTGTATGTATGTATGTATGTATATGTGTAGAATGGTTTTTGGGGGGGTGGGGGGTTGTTTGGGTTGGACTAGTGGTTTAGGTACTGTGTACTGTACTTAGTACTGTACTGTGAACCAGTTCCTTGAGGTATTTGAGAAAAACCTTAACCTTTTATGCTTGGTAGAAGGGTATCTGCTAAATAGAACAAAATATACTACATTTTCCATGATGAAATATCCCTTAATTGTTGTGAACAGTGTATAAAATAAAGACCCTGCAAAGATAACAGGCAGAAACAAAACAGTCTTCAAACAGAAAGACTTCTGCAACGCTATATTATGTTGACATAATTTTAATGAAAAGGGTTTTTAATATACTCGTACAAGCTATATTTTTTTCATTTAGAAATAATAAACATAAGGCTTCGATCATGCAGTTCACTATCCAAACCATTTAAAAATAATTAACAGATCGTAGCAAGATTTGACTGCTTGTTACATGAGATCCATGAAACTATGGCAAATGAAGAGGTGCTTTCACACCTGGATGAACTTTGCATAGTTATTAGAACTGTGCTCCCTTTATTGCAAGCAGGAACTGGGAAAGATTGTAGTTCTTAGAAAGACGTGTGTAGGGACTTTTTAGGCTGGTACTTCAAGTTAGGTACTTTTCTCAACGCATGGGAACCTCGAATGAAGTATGTTTCCAGGGATTGGCCCAGACAGAGTGATGCAAGTGTATAGTGATGGGTTCAGACGCAAGTGTAGACAACAGATCTTCATATTTAAAACGGACATACAACAAAGACAAGTGGATTGACAGTGAAGTTCAGGCTTTTTTTTAATATGCAATGGAGAAGGAGAACCACACAGCATTTCTACTGGCGCTGCAAATGCATAGGGTTCATAGGGCAGCTCCACAGGGGGTAATTCATACCAGATTTGTCCATTGTATGAAAGCACCAAAATGCTTTTAAAGTTTGGACATGTTTTCACATGATTTACTGGTCATAGAAGTTGTTACTCACCTTGTAAATGTCAGGGTGATGTGAGCTGGAGAGCCACATCATCCAACTTGCTTCCTTTCTGACACTTTTTGGCTTCCACAGCAAACTAACCAATTATAGCCTGTTATAGCTAGAGTATATAAGCCCCCTTTCTAAGAATGTTGTGTCTTCCCTTTTCATTCTGCTTTGACCTCGGGCTTGTGGTTCTGTAGCTTATCTTGATCTGTAACACTTCAGTTTGGTTCATGTTGATTGTTGTTTTTACTATGATTAAAACACAATTCATTGTGCTTTTCTCTGGGTTGATGGTTTCTTGTTATTGCACTGTTCCATTTTCAATATCTTATATCCCAATTATTTGGTTATGTTTACATATGTGAAGCTTAAGTGGTTTTGCACTTGTGGATGTGGTATTTGTTGCCATGCATTATTGGAACAAGCTCCTGGTTAGCATCAGCAATATATGTTTGATAGCACTGTTAGCACTTAGCACTGTTAGTAGTCACTTCTTTTGTTTTAGCATTCGCTCCGTGTCTGTTTAGGTAGCACAGAGCTGTTCACATTAGCTTATAGCATTTAGTCTGGGCATTGTGTGGATTTCTTTGTTTTTGTATTTTGTGCTAACCTTTCAACTATCTCTGTCTCCCTTGCCAGTTTGTACCCTGCCTGTGACAGCAAAACTCTTTTCCTCTGGCAAAGAAACAAATCCTAGATTGTGGTATAAGCAGAGGCCAGGCTAATCATGCTTAACATAATTATGGATTTATCAGTGCCTTCTTACAGTTGTGCCATTTTTGATGGCGTTCTGAGGTCAACCACAGATTTGTGACTTTCTCTTTGAGTCTGCTTGTGGTTGCTTACATTTCTGAGAGTGTTCACTTAAGCCACAGATGGTCCTCCGATGTCTAGTTGCATTATTGTTAGATTTGAGGGTGAGACTTGTGGTTTTGTCAGTATGATGAAGGAAACTGTTTCGCTAAAAGCTGACTTTTAAGGACTGCGAGAGAAAACCAGCAGATGACATGACAGTCCTCATTCCAGAATCACCACAGGACCCGTATACATAACTGGACAGCCATGACACTGCCCCTCACACTGGTACTGAACCCATTCACCCTCCAGTCCACCACATCACCTCAGTGTGGGACTTGCAGAATTGCAACATTAAATGCATTGTTTTGGCTTGGCGAGTATAGCTGTTGTAAAAAATAGTATGGTAATATAGAAAAAAAATGTATACTGCCAAAGCACAAAGGCTGCTATCTTACTCGCGTTTTCACTTTATAATTTAAGGACTTTGATTGCTTTGTCACATGAACACCATATTAAAAAATGTTACATTTGTTTAAAGCTGTTAAGTGGGACAGTGGTTACTGTGCAGAGCAATGGATCAGAAGGTTAAGCCTCTGCCCTGCTAGATTTTGAGCAGTGGTGTCACAGGGGTTATGGTACTGGACTATGGACCCTAGTTGAGGGTTCAAATCCCAACTCTGACAAAAACTGAAAATACTTGAATTGTAATTGTAAATTATTTTTGCAATAGAAGCTTGTAAGCATAGGGTGCAAGGCACGAGCAACCCTAGGCAGGGCGCCAATCTATTGCAGGGCACACATACACACATTTTTCTTTTTATAGGACTGTATTAGAGTAATGCTCCTAAACTGTGTTTAGAAATGCTCTGATTTGGGTCTAAAATATTCCGAGTGAGGCAAATGGAGAGGAATAAAAATGACTCTATATCCATCTCTGCCACAAGGCTGAATCTTCATACATGTGAAATTACATTGCAATGCATCAGTCCGTCATGCGTTCTGCATATAAATACCTACAATTACACATACACACTCAGACTGTCACTATCTTTCTGTCACACACAGATGTGATTCCTTACCTGGGATACATTTCCCCTGGGTATGATGGATTGAAAATCTATTGAATGTTTACTTTCCTATTTTTTTATCACTGGTCACGACATTTACCAGAAGCCATCTGTAAATAATGAATTCATAAATAATGTGAAAATTGAGGGGGTTTTTTATTTAGCTTATGGTGTATGATGTATGGTATAGAAAGAAGTCTGGGGTTTACTAATGCTGATGCTTATGAATGCTAAATCACATTGGGTGTTTTTATGTAGCTGGATATGAAATGCATTCAATGCCAACGTTTCAGCTTGCCGATGTTGGTTTTTCCCATCCACCTATAAGTGGCCCAAAGTACATCCCCAGTATGGAAAATGCAAATAAAAATAAAATACAGTGTTTCTTACACTTACTTTGACTTTTATTCCATTGCAGCAGACAGTATGAACCTGAGACATTTCATGTTTTGTCAGGCCAACTTCAATTGCAATAGGTTTCATAAATAGGTGGGGGTGGTAATGCGTTTAACACTTGTAATTTGATGGTGTCATTCTTTCTTACAAAACCGAAAATATATTTTGCCACACATGATACCAGATGAATCAGTATTTAAGATGTAATTATGTCCCATTGTACATACAAACATGATTTAGGGGGCACAACAGTATGGGTTGAAGTTGGTTCATGTAAATAACCTGTTAGCAGTGGACGTATTTAGTAGTGGATAGAATAAAAGTTAACTGAGGATAAAATAACAAAGATTAATAATAAGGAAGGGTTTATTTAAAACCTCAAATCAAGAAACGTTCAGAAAAAATAAAAATAAAACAAATAACCACCCCCCCCAAAAAAAAAAAAAAAAAAAACAATAACAACAACATAAAACAGTGTGTCAACACATACACATACACACAGTAAATAGGATCCATAGGACCAGACAGAACACCAGTAGTGTGGATTACTTGATCACATATCAACCACAAGTGCCGTGACAACAAATTTCCTTCTCCTGAGCACCTATAAATGGCACAGGCAGAGACAGGGGTGTGTAGTAAAGGTGGAGGGCCGTGGAACTCCTGTAATGGGTTTAAAACTTGTAATATAATTTACAAGTACAATGTATTTCTTTCTTACAAAACAAAACAAATATATTTTGGCACAAAGGATACCAAATGACTTAGTGTTTCAGATGTACTATAATTGTGTCACATTGAACCTGCAAACATGGTTTAGGGGGCACAACAGTATGGCTGGACACATTATTTACGTTGTTGGGTTTGTTGGGTCTTTTCCTGATTTGAGGCTGTATATAAACACTCTTTCTTATTATTGATCTTTGTTGTTTTATCCACAGTTACTGCTAACTGTTAACAGGCTGCTCTACTCTCTCAAAACAATGTCCATAAAGAAATGTTTTGCTTACGGGGATACCTTGGCTGGCCCTGACCTTAACTCCACTACACCTTTTGAGATTAAATAGAACGGCAACAGTGAGCCAGGGTTTATTCTCCAGGATCAATGCCCAGCCTCACAGAATTGTTGTAAAACCAAGTGGAAAACCTAAAGATTGAAGGCTGTTGTTGCAATAAATGGGAGACGATCTCCATATTTATACCTAAAATGTTGGATGTAATCTTATGGTGTCCACAAACATTTGGCTGTATAGCTAATCCATATTCACGTCTTGTAGAAGGTCCAGAATATGTACAAGTTTATAATATCTTCCGTTTGGCTTTCCTTCATGCTCCAAAACTGTCACCAACTATCACCATGCATACACAGTTGATAGCCCAGGCAACTAATGGGACCTTAGTGGCTAATCTTCGGCAGTAAACTTTCTTGCTCCCTCTCCCGGTCCTTCAGGCTCTTAGGAATTCTATAAATCGATAGAATTGTGGAGTAATCAGATCTACATTCTCCAAGGGGGTAATAGACTTAAGGCCGGCTTTTTCAGCTAAGGCCCAAGACTTTCGGTTTTTGGCAGTAGCGCAGTTCAGAAAACACAATTGCTGCATTTACCTCTGTGAACTGATTGAACCTGCTCTCATGGCAAGGCAGAAAGCCAAAGCAAGGATTGGATAATTCGGTAATGAGAATTATGGTGACGTTGATTAGGTTAAGAGCAATGCAGTGTCACTGTCCCATTGTAACCACGTGAAAGAGCTTTAATCTTTCCTAATACACATTATTGGCTCATTTTCCTGATTTCTTTATTTCAAGTTGGTCCTTGGGAACTGTGCTACTGTATTTCATTTATAAGGAGATTAGAGGAAATGTATGGTTTCTCGTCTTAAAATGGGCAAACTACAGCACAGCTCATTTGGAGGTGTCCTCTGTAAGCAGATTCACCATTCAGTCTGCTGTCTAGTAGCTAAGCAGGATAATGTAATAATATTATACACTGCTCACAAAAATTTGGAGATGCCCCAAAATGTAGTATCCCCTAATTTTTGTGAGCAGTGTATTATGGTAATTCAGAAAGAAAATGCACCCAGATAGAATTGATAGATTGCTGCAAATGATTGCAGGTGTGGTACGGTTAGACACTGGGATTAACCACATGAGGGTGTAAAGGTGCTTTTCCCACTGACCTGTAAAAAGACTCTTAGAGTTTTGGGTAGTGTACCTCTTGGAAAAAGATTGTTGACTGCTAGACATAGTTCAACAATGCACTCGAAAACATTTTGCTCAATTAGACTTTGAGAAGCAGTTGTGTAATAAAGCAGTTGAGTAAGAAAGCTGGACAGCTATGGACTGGAACTGTATTGTCTTTATTGATGATTTCAGGTTCTATTTGGGATCTGACGATGGTCAGGTTTTAGTTTGGAGGTCTCGTAGTGAGTGGTTCCTTTGCTGTGGAGCACTGTCCCGACTGCTGGTGTGGTGATCTGTGGAGCCACCCCTAGTAGTGGTATGAGGGACACTAACAAATCAGTGATCTGTGCAGAATGTCCTTTTCGGTCTAATATTGTAATCACTTATGTATGTCATTATTACATTAATACGTAAAAAGTTTGATTTGATCCCAACAACGTCTTCTTGGCGAGTTATTATTTGAGTATATATTTATAACAAGCTTTTCAAGGACCCAGAGACGCTGAAAATTAGAATGAATGCGTAACGTCTAACACTGGACAAATCATGAGGGCCAAGAGGGAGTTTTATATGCATGAGTGAATAAGTGTGTTTTAAGATTGGTACGTAGACAAAGATGTCGATCGTTTAATTTGTCAAGTTTGAGAGTTCCAGAGGTGTGGTGCTAGTATGGAGAAAGCTTGATCACCAAACTTGAGAAGCTGAAGAAGGGAGTAGTGAGAGGGCATTGGTTTGTAGTTTTGAAGCAGATTAGACAAATTGGACGGATCAGGAATACTGAGAGCTTTTTGTCTGAGCAGAAGAATTCCAAACCAAACACAGACTTTTAAAGAGTATTATTTAGCGACGAATCCGAGTTAGAAAGTTTTCGGTTCAATCATCAACAAAATGTTATTTTTGGTCTTTATTCCATTGCTAAACCAGCAAATCTACTGGTGACCTAAATCTTTTGCGCAGTACTTAATATGGTTGCTCTATGCAATATGTAATTAATATGTCTAAGAGAAGTCAAATCTACACTCTTATTATAAAGAGATCATTATAGCTTATAACAGGTCACAGTTGGGTACAGAAACTCCAGGCATAATAAATGAACATCAGGAAATGGCTGCAGTTTTATGCAGGGAGGTTCATGACCCTTACTGATCAGATCAATGTGAGAGGTCAGTTCAGAACTGTAAAGCCTGTGTAAAACCAATAGTCCTGACCTCCAGAGCCTCTGAAGGTGAAACAGTCAGGAGAGTTCATGCTGTTCAATCTAAACTTCTGAGGATTCTCAATTAATAGAGCAACAATGGTGGACTTACGGCACTAATTGCCAAAGCTGGAGAAACAGAAGACATGTGAATGTATGGAGATGACTCCTTTGACAGTCTATTACAAGTTAAAGATAATCATCCATTACAATTAGATTTCGGAGAATCCAAGTCTCATGCTCTAAAAACAACCAACACATCCTGACAACCTTTGATTGCTTATCCTTCTAGATTTAAAGATCATCTTTTGGCAAAGAAATGTCAGGCAAAATAAATGAACTTCAGAAAATGACCGCAGATTTACGCCGAACGGTTCATGACCCTTGTTTAACAGATCAATGTAAGAGGTCACTTCAGTCAAGCCTGCGTAAAACCAATAGTCCTGACCTTTAGCGTCAGTCTGACAGCCAAAGCATTATTTTACCCCTGAAGACATGTTTGAATGGGGTCTTTGTCATGTAACCTCCTTAGCTAAGTGACAACAGGATGCTTTAATCCAGTGAGAGGCTGGGCTTATGGGGAAAAGAGTTCTGGTTGCAGACAAAAGTTAGGCCAGGCCAACAGCTTGCTTTTATTGCGAAGAACTGGCATAAGGCACTAAAGCCCAAGTGGATCAATAATACAGGACATGATAGAGTTCAATTGACAGGCATGTAAATGGCTGAAGTGGAAGCCTGGTGGTGGAAGTAGAGGCCAGGCCAGTGACTGATTGATGAGCTGAAGAAGTCCGTTAGCAAAGTTGAGTGTGTGACAGGCATCGATGAGTGCACAGAGAGAAATTCCAACAGCATATGGATTAAGTCAGATGGGGAAGGAAGCAATCGATGGGGAGTCATGGAAAAGAATGAAAAGTGAATGAAAAGTCTGAGATTGGCATTATCTGTGAAGACGATTAGAAAACTAAAAAAGATATTTACATGCAATAACTGGTTATTAGGACAAATAAATGAGATTGATTGAGAGGGGACTAATCAATATGAGTTAGTTTCTTGCTTGACTGTGCTTGTGTGCCATGGGACATTTCCTACTATCTAGAAAATCCCTACCAGTAGAGCGCCAGTACAGGGTTTCAGCCACCTGACATCAGCCAGACTGTTAGGCCGAGGTAAAAGTGTATGGAAAATGTACATACACACAGGGTCACCAATAAACAAAATGGCAATGACTGTACTAATGGCATGTTCTATTAATCCATGTGACAATGCATTTTAGCATGCTCTGCCGTTTACTCTTGTATTCTACATTTGTACACAATATAAGTCCATGCTTCCTCCAGCCAACACCAGATCTGCATGGCCACTTCAGAGTTTGTATTAGAAGGGGGATCACAGAATGCATTGCCAGACATTGTTTTAGAGCTGTAGAGAAGCAAGACAGAATACAATAGTATGCAAATGCCGAGGAGGCTGTGAAGGTAAAACATTTAGCATCCATCCTGGCTGATCTAAATTTCTGAGGATGCTCATGGTCCTGCATGCTGCCATCGTCAATTGACTAGAGCTTGCAAGTGGACTCTCCAACATCAATTCCCCCAGCTACAGAAGCAGAAGCACTAGTGAATGCATGGAGAGGAAATAAGCGATACCCTTGTTAATCTTTCCATTGTTAAACTAATTCAAAGTCTAATGCTCCATCTACCAAAGGCAACAAAACACCTTACATACTTACCCATTCACTAAATTCCTTATCTGAGAGCTGATGTCTAACGGCATATAGTGCAAGGAACAACCCTAGACAGGGTACCAATCCATCATAGAGCACATGCATTCACAGACTCATACAAACATTCACATTCTAGACGTAATATAGAGACACCAATTATCTAAACGCATGCCAGTGGAGGAATTGCAGTGCCCGGGGTGAACCCATGTGGATACGGGGACTCACATGCGGAAGTCAGGACCTTGTTGCTGTGAGGCAACAGTGCAACCCACAGTGCCACCAGTAAAATATATTTAAGGGTTACGGTTAGAATATATATTAGAAAATCTAATATTTCATATTAAATATAATATTATGTAGACTAATATATAATGCACATGCAAACATGAACTATCCCCTATTTCTGGAAGCAAAGTTTTAGAGAAAATGTAACACTATAGCCGTTAAGACAATTGAGCATATTACCCATGATGTGGTCTTAGTAACGGTGTAAAAGCTGGATATGATGAATGAAGAACAGCCGAGGTGGAGCTGAAGCGAAGGAACATCTTATTGAGGGACGAGAACTGTTACTGAAACACAAGGTCGAAGAGAAAAGAGAATATGTAGTTAGTTATTGTTAGGAAAAGTCCATTAAAAGTGCACGTTTGTACTACTAGTATTAAAAGTAGCAAGACACTCCGGCAATCAGCAGAAACTGTACTCTAAATGTAGAATTTGTCTTTGATTTTTTTTCTTTACCTTTACCAGTTCGCTAATGGACTTTTGTTTATTACTTTCAATACATTATTCAGTAAATGATATGATTTCTTCAACACTTGATTACAAAATAGACTTTGTGTTAATGATCTTGCAACCGTAGGTTAATGTAATTGTTTTAAGTATGTTTAAGCTATTCAATGGAATATATAGTACATAGTAAACTTCTTAGTTTATGATGCATTCAACTTGGATTTGTTGGAATGTGTCTTCAGCATATATCAGTGAACACCTGTATATGAGTCCAGAAGCTGTTCTATTAATGAGTTCAGCTGCAGCAGAACATCTGTAATTGAAGATGGTGAGCACTAGGCTGGAGATAGGGCTGTAAGAGTACAGTCTCAGATGTGCTCATGCGGTGACACAAAAGTGTCCATTGTTACAAGAAAAAGGCAAAGGCCAAGACAGTTCAACTTTAACAGAGAGTTTGTTTGAGATAAATGAGTCATGCCCCTGTTCGGTCAGGCAAAAACGTGTTCTGCAAACACATCAGCCTCTAAAGAAATTCCAAAAAATAGTTGTAAATTCATGTCATATGTACTAGTAATTAACAAAATTCCACTTGAGTCCTTTGTGTAGTTTGTTTGTCCTCTGTTTTTCTCAGTTTCCATACAAGTCAGTTTGCAGAAAGGAGATTGTATGGTTGTATTTTACTGTTTATATTCAGGAGAACATTGGGGTAAGTTTATGCCCTTAATTAAACATTTTCATTCTATGTAGTTTAGCACCTAGTTTCCTGTAATTAAGGGTTAAGGTATTGGACTATGGAACAGAAGTCCCAGGGTTCAAATCCCTCTCTGCCTAAACTTCCACTGGTCGCCTTGATTAAGGCACTTAACTTAGAATTGCTCAGATTGTAAGATTGTATCAAGTCTGTACACTTTCTGGATAAGGGTGTCTGCTGGAGGGTAGATGTTTCCCCAATCCACCATAAACAGGATAATGAAGTTCAGAGAATAACGTGAACTTAGTAAAATAGATCACGCAGGGACAAACACCAGAGGCAATTATATTTGGAAGTGTAGGGTGGCCACAGAAGTATCAGAAGTTGCTTGAGTAAAAAATAAAAGAGTGAGGGTTTACAGGAAAAGGTCTACTGAATAGGATGTTGAGCTAGGATGAACTGTTGAGCATTTTCTGAACATTTTCAAATTTGATCCCACCGTTCACGTTATTAGCTGCACCTCCTTGTTTCTACATTCATTGTTCATTTTATTTAGTTCCACTTTGCATTTAGAAACACTTTACAGTACTGCAATTACATACCTTAGTCCATTGACACTGATATTGTGGTGGTGTTTTAGTGTGTGTTGTGCTGGTATGATTGGATTAGCAGTGCTGCTGGAGCTTTTAAAGACCTAAATGTTAGTGCCGGTTTAAAAAAAAACCATCAACCAAAAATGTTCAGCCACAAGCGTCCTGTTAGTACTGATTGGAGGATGACTAGCACAAACTGTTTAATGACAGATGCCTGCTGTCTCTGACTTTACATCTACAAGGTGGACAAAAAAACTCCAGCAGCACTGCTATGTAATTATATCAGAAAAACACGGACTAACGTATCATCACCACATCAATGTCATTGCAGTGCTGAGAATGATCCACCACCCAAGTAGTACCTCGTCTGTGGTGGTCCTGACTGTTAGAAACGGAGTATTTACAGAAACAGATGGACAATGAGTGTAGAAACAATGACGTGTACTTAAAAAAGGAATGCATTCTTTTAAATCCTGTGATGAATGTCAATTCATTTCCAGCGATGCATATCCTGATGGGATTCTTTTGGGAAATGTAAAGGAAAATCAACTGGCTAATGGAATTACAGATTTTCTCAAATGCAGACATACGACAATAAATTTGATCAGAACAGGACAGATTTCCTGTCTGTTTAAGCTGTTTGGCATAGAAGTTGAGCCATATGAGACTTCCCTAAACACCCCAGAAAGAAGGGACTGGTGAAGTGCTACCTTAGTTTCCCAAGCATCCACTGAGTTCTCTGCCTTTACGCAATAGATCTTGTAGATAAGATTTCTTTTACTAACCCAGACATCAGAATTTCAACTTAAATTCATAAAGCTCGTACTAAGGCATTTTGAGGGGAAGCAATATGTGGGAGTTATAAAACACCCAGGGTTGTGCAGGGTTCTAAAGTTGATGGGTCACCTTACTTTTGCATTGATTTTTGACAGTTCAGTGTAGTGTTAAAGGTGTACCAATAATTAATGGCAAGGTTAATTGGTTTGAATTAATAGCTGGGGCAGGGGAAGCTTTGTTAAGTTGTTTCACCTGAGCAGAGGATATTGGCAGATGGCACGAGCTGCAGAGGGCAAGAAGTTAACTGCTTTTGGGACACAAAATGGACTGTTGCACTTTAAAGTGATTTAACCAGCAGTTTTCAGTGGTTTGTGAGTAAGCTCTTGTAGGGGGTGGCAGAGATCACAGGTGCCTGTGTGGATAATAGTGTTTTGCGACTGACCAAATAGTCATGAGGTCATGCTAGTCTGTCTTCTAAAATGTACAGCACTACAGCAAGAAAACGAACCAAAGTTGGGAACTAGTGGTGTAATCCAAAAGTTATCTGTAATTAGTTACTTGTTGTGAGCAACTTTTGGAGTAGACTGTGCAAACCGTTCTTTCGCTCTCTTCCATTGTCAGTTCTGTCCCTTATTCTGTTACTCAGATACGTCAGATGGCAGTAGTTCCTTCCATTCTCGATTGACTGAGGTTGACATGACAACAAACACAGTACACTATTGTTATACACTCCATAAATGTGTATTGTATTGCGCTGCATTGTACTTGTACTTGTACTGAGCAATGACAATAAAGTTGAATCTATCTATCTATCTATCTATCTATCTATCTATCTATCTATCTATCTATCTATCTATCTATCTATCCATCTATACATCTGTCTGTCTGTCTGTCTGTCTGTCTGTCTATCATTGTCCATCATTGTCCATATATTATACTAACCCAAAATTATCCTGCGTCCTTTTTTCCCAAAAAAAGACTCACACTGAACACTGGAATACCAACCACACTACACATATCCACCGTGAGATGGTACATCCAAAATAATGTTGTTTATTTCTTACATATATCATCTAGGCTGCCCAAGAAAGTTGGGTCCCTTTTTGATTCACGATCTTCCCAAGGACTCTTCCCTATAACATTTAGGAAGTTTTTCCTTGCCACTTTTGCCCTAGCCTTGCTCAGGTAGAGCTTTGGGTCTAGATAAGTTTAACACTGTTTTGAGACATTGGCCCTTCATTAAAAAAATTGATACAGAAATAAATGTATTTTCTAAACATGTAATTCATGCCATAAATTTAACATGATGAATGAGTTTGTGTCCTGGACTTCTCCACTGGCAGCACACAGCAGCGGGTCTACAAACTAATCACGTTTAGCAGGTCTACAAACTAATCATGAAGGAGAAGGTCATCAACCGAGCTTAATGGCCTTTTCATCTCACTGAAACTCGATAACAGGGAAACTTTTGTTTACAATTAGTCAAGAGCCAGATCAATGCAGTATTGAGATGGAGGTTGATGATGGTAGGATTGGAGAATGGAGGCGTAGGACTCAGTTTCTTGAAATAGTTGCCGTCTGTCTTTATATGATTTTGTCCACTTTTTTGTTAGCAGCATAAACGCTTATATGAAGATTTAAGTCTGTAGTTTATTTAACTCCTTTATAGCTAACATGTTGATTCATTATACCTTCAACCTAATGTTGACTCTGAATATGAATCTGCCCTTATAATTGCCATCCAAGGTCACAATCAATGAAAATAAAACTGTTTAGTCAGGCAGAAAGCCTAGCTGTGCATTATAACAGTCATTTACTAGCATTTTGCTCTTCGATGGTACACTTCGTTTGCTGGGAAGGAAATGTGCTTATGGATTTATAGATGTCTAATGCTTGGCTTGTTGCTGATCTAGTCGGTGTGTTTATTTTAATCTTTGCATGCCATATACTTGCATCACTATTAACTATGCAGGCAGTAAACGACAAGTGTGTTGTTATATAAATTAAATGGCTTTTATCCGGAATGTGTGCAAAAACCAATCATCCTGTTTTATTCCTTTTCAATATGTCTACATGCCTTCATAATTTCTGCACAATCAAGGCCCTTTAGAATTCCTACTGTATAATTGTACTCTGGCAAACAGCCATTACCTGAGGCAGTAAATTATTAACTGGATAGCAAGTGCTCGAAGTGGCTCTGGTTATGAAAAATGACAATGGAATAGAAGGTTGGTTTGATGAAAGATCGTTCCAAGTGGTCTTATGAAGATGAGTACTGGAGAGAATGTATGAATGTAGTTCTCGCCTGCTTCCACTACAGTTGAGACGTTTTTTTTTTTTTTTACATAGGGATGCATCAGTAAGCAAATAAATGTCTTCTAAGTCTCACTGATTCTGAAATGTCAACAAATAAACTTGTAACATATTTAGTGATAAGCATTCAGTAATTAAATTTATGTACAGTAATGTGCAAAAGTCTTAGGCCACCATTAGATTAGATATCTCTTTGGTTTACCAATGATCATTCTTAATTATTTCTCATTCTCTTTATTACAAGACAACTGGGGAATTCAGAAATGTTATATGTAGTATTAAAAACTGGGGAAAACAGAATCAGAATCTATAGGGCTACAGTGGCAAAAATTTAGTATGACTTTCCCTTACAGTTGAGCAGTAGCAGCATCTGGCAGCTTCATCTGGATGCCAAGTTAACCCTTTTGCAGGGTAGAAGTCAAGAAGTCACCTATTCCGAATGGGAACAGGGTGAAATATACTAAACTATACTAGGTATACTAAAGCTAAAAAAAAACCTTTATGAAGATCAGTAAAAATGGGTATTAGGAGTTCAAAGTTACATGATGTAAGTTGTACCAATGTTATATATGGCCATAATACAACTGTTAAAAAATCAAACCTAATGGTGGCCTTTGCTCAGTACTATACTTTAACTTGTATTTTGGGTTACTGTAGTTCATACTGACATTGAACAGCATGGTAGCTGGTTTTATTGTTTACATGAATATTATAGCACATCGTCTCATCAGCATGTCTTCGTTGTGTCTGCATAGGTTTACTCTGGGTACTCTGGGTTCCACCTATTGGTTATTGTTCTAAATTCACCTGGTTTGAATCTGCCTGACAAGTATCAATGTCACCATGCGATTGTTGTGATGAAAACAAAACAAGCAAACAAATTTGAATATTAAATGTGGGTTCATCTTTGCTATGGATCATCTGGGTCATTGTAGTAAAGAACTGTAATCAAATAAGCAGAAATATAAATAATAGTAATCAGACATTCAGTGGAGGTTAAAGCTCAAGTGAGCACATCATTGCAATGAGAACATACCAAATCTAACTCATTCTAAGAGTTCTTCAGAGATTTTAAGCTCTACTTCTGGCCAGCAAAGGAGTAACTCAGTGGTGTCCAAACTTTTTTTTAACAGGCAGCCGAATTGGATCATATTAAAACTCTTAAGGGCCTTTCTTTCCAAATAGTATTCAATTATTTTTAACAGTGTATTCAAAACATGCAAAACCCAAATGTACAAAATGTTTCTCTTTATTAACTAATGACCTACCTACCTATTTAGAACATCAAATGCTGCAGGTGTAAAACCCAAGACTATAATTCAGACTGTTTAGGCTGCTGTGAGTCCCAGTGAAAAAATATTCTAACTTTCATCTTTCTTGAAATCACTGGTTCTCACTGACAACTTTGCATTTAGGTTTTTTTTTTCTGTAGCCATCACCAAATGTCATTTAGTAAATTAATCCAGATGCCCAGAGAAATGAATGCTGTTTATGTTTAGCTTAGTTTATTAACACAGACCTCGGTGCAATATCTTATTCATTTGCACACTGCTGTCACACTCAGGTGAAAGAAAAAACCACCAGGCGAGGGTGGGCCACTATGATTGTATTATCAAAAGTGATGCTGTGGGCCAGTTAAAATGTTCCAGAGGACTGGACTTTGGATACCCCTAGAGCAGCTAGTGTCATCACAGTGCAGTACCAGCTCTCAACAACAGAGTTAACTCTAGAGTGCCCCCTCTGGCCAAAAAGTTGGTAATGAGTGTTATATTAGGATACCAAGACAAAGGAAGGAAGTAGCATTGTTAGTAGATATCAATTTATGTTTGGGACTTCTTAAATTATCACAGCCTTAACTTGTTGACTTCCTGTGTTGTCTGTATCTAAAAGGAAAAGCTTTATTAATCAGTTACATTTTCAATTCTTGCCATTTAGTTTGTCTGATTTTTAGCCACTCCAACTTTAGACGAGCACTACCTCACTCTGACATCCACACCCCCTAGAGGTGCAGTGGTAAAGTTCTGTCTGTTAGGGATGCCCAGAGTAAATACACATCCCGTTATACTGTAAAAGACCTTGTCTTGCAAAATAAAATATGTTTTCAATAGGGATCCAAGACTTTTAGGCCAACTATATTTATTAGCGGTCAGTTACAAATAAGACCATAGATCATCACAGCCAGTGTATTCCACATGACCTTGTGTGTTCATACTGAATATGCTTTAATCCTGACAATACCTTCCACCAAAAAGCAGGTCCACAACATTTGAGCTGTTGCTATGCAACCGTAACAGTTCCCTACGATTCCGAAACACAGCCTGCTACAAAAAACATATGAATAATTCAAAAATTGTATTTCATAAGATTCTAGATATAAGATTAAAGGAAAAACAACTAACACTAAAAATAACACTATAAATTAACAATTTAACAATAGATTTTGGTTATTTGTTATGGTTATCAAATGAGAAATGCCATTTTAGTGTAAAAAGGCTGTGCTGCTTTCACAAATATCAGCATTAGAACATTTCTAAATCAATCAGATTGTAGTTAGAAGAAACTCTAACATAATCTGCATTAACCCACCTGTTGTGTTTTCTGTAGGCTTAGAACATTTTGGCCGACTTGGTATATTACTCAATTAGACCAAAGTATATCAAGAGTGTTTTAAAATGTGTTACCACTGCATCTTTATAATTTGTCTTTGAATTGCCCGATTGAGATGTGGTACCTCGAAAAAATACAGGCAGACATTTGGTTGTGAGAATAGCTTTGTGTGTGCATTAGGATAATGTGTACATTAGGTCCGTTTTTTAAAGAATGTTTCAAGCCTGGGTTGCCCAACATTGATGTATCCCTGATATAAATACAATATAAAACTGAATTTTCTCAATCTCTCGCAGACCCAGCTGCAGTGGAGTGTGAGCACTATGACTCAGCCATGTTGGCAGATACTCTCAGGGCTTACCTGCAGGAGCTGCCATGTCCCATCATCCCAGCCATGGTCTACAGTGAGCTGGTTTACACTGCTCAGGGTAAGCATTAACATACATTAAGGCTTGATGATGCAATATTCTTATAAGGTCTCAATACTTATTCCAACTTTTGATGAAAATGTTGAAAATAATTGGCCGTTCAGGCGAATAAAATATATGATATCCATTAAACCAGCTTTTTTTTTTGTTTCCGGGAATGGGATGATGGGGTACTTTCAACCCCTGCTTTATACAATTTTAACAACTTTTAACACTTACCAATAATTAAAAACAAATATTCAAACAAAACAAAGAACATTCAGCAAGTATATACTGAATCATCAAAAATGTATAAAAGTTTTTGTGTTAATAACAAAAAATGCCATTTGACCGGTGGAGTAAAAAAACATTATTTTTCTCAGTGAAGAGACAGACTCAGAATGGACTTGCTCCAAGGCATACTTATGATAAGCAGTGCAGATCGGTGTTTGTGGAGTACAAATTACTGTTTGTAGACCTCAGCCTCTCCAGCCTAAATTAAACCAATGTGTATAGCCTTTAGAAAGCATGACAATCCCATATCACATTGGACAGACACTTTTGGTTTGTGCGCATGTGGGTGAATGTGTTAGTGTTTCAGAGGGGGCGCTAACATGCCCGAGGGTGAGATAAACCGTTTTCTCTAACCTCATTCTAAATGATTCCCACCATTGCAGACACACACATGAACACAGACTGCCTTCTCTGATAGCTTCAGCTGATTGCTCTGGAGTTCTGAGCATGACCTCATTTAGCTAGATCACACAGGCTGAATTATGTAAGCAGCGTTGTCACAGCGGGGTCCTGATGGTGACTGCACTGCTGTACATCTTCACTATCCGTGTGTGTTTTATCATGTATTCACTGCATTGCCAAGAGTTTGTGGACACCCAAGGATTACATTGGGAAACATGACTATTAGAGTCCTCATTTGCTGCTATAACAACAAGTACTGTTTTAAGAAGGCCTCCCACTACATTCTGTAACATGACTGTGAGGTCAGGCACTGATTTTTGGACCCTGGCTGCCTTTTGAGGTTGGGGTCAGGAATATGTTGAAGCCAGTCAAGTTTTCCAACAACTTTGTTTTAGTATGG
>JAUZST010046432.1:0-25637 GCA_034779995.1 Parotocinclus haroldoi | reverse complement strand
TAGATAGATAGATAGATAGATAGATAGATAGATAAAGTGGATAGCCATTGATCAAATAGACTTAGTAATAAGTCCTCTTCTCATATTAAAAAATGGGAATTTTTTCTTGCTATTAGTATATAGAGTCACATACCAGTGTCCCTGTTTATGAACATGAAATCTTAGAGGCTCAAATAAGCCATTATCCGTCTTTTTGGAAAGAAATATAAAGGGCCTCTGAGGTTGAGGTATGATGGGGGTTTGGGTAATAATAGATAATGGCCAGGAAACCAGATTCTAATCAGTATGGATGTGAACATATATTCTTTGAGGCTGGGAGTCAGTAATAGCTTTACTAGGCAGATTAAATTACAACCTAAGGAAGACTGTATAAAGCAGTATAAATGAGTACAACTGAGATAGATGACTATTGCTCAGATTTAGAAAAATAATAGTGCTTAGACCTCAAACCATAATAAAGGGAATCGAGACTTGTTTTTACCATATGGTCATTGAGTTCTCCTGACAATGACAAGTCCACTGATACCATCAAAAGCCCTGTTGTGTGTCACCTCATATAAGCCTTGGGCCAAAAGTTGTAACAATGGCTTATTTTTATTCTCTCTTGAATGTGCTGAAATTCTAGCAGACATGGTGAATGAAATGACACACTGATATTAAGAAGTGTACGAAGGAAAGCAGCTTCAAGGATCTAATAAATTAACATATTGCAATATTTTGTTGAATTTATTTCAGCATTCAGCAAATGAAGGCATAACTTTGTTCGTGTTGTTGCAATGGAAACTCCTTTATTGTCTCCTGATAAGGGTTTGTCAAAGCCTTCCTTCCTTAGACTAACAGGATACTTGACTCATATCTTAAGGTCACCCCACTTATTGGCAAACAATGTAGAATATAACCACCTGTGTCAGGGATTCCCTTATAAATGTGGTTAAAAATCCCCTGAAAATTAATGATCTAATTGTATATGGTAAGTAGGGGAAATGCTTCTGTAGTGTAGTGAACGGCCAGGAAGGAAAGCTTATTAAGTGGATCAAGGGTCAAGAACTGAGCTATCTAACACTGTCAACTATGGTAAACTTTAGGGTTAGTGATATAGTGATATTTAATACTCCTCCCCAAAATAGAACAGTGAAACAAAAACCTTCAGAAATGATAAGTACAGTTTGTATTTGTGTGAGGTGCAGTGGCTGGATAGGTATTTGCTATGTGATTGGACCAAACTGTGAATACACGTACAGAAAGCAGCTGCAGGTTGTTACCCTGGAGGGTTTGGAGCAGGTTGGTGACTCCTTTCTCCAGGCCTTCGTTGATATAGATGCCATTGCTGAAGTGGTAAAGCAGGATCGTCCTCAGAGCATTTACATCACCTAAGCAAAACAAGAGACAGAACAGGAGGACCAAACCCTTTATTAGACGCACGTCATTGTTTCTGCACTCATTGTCATGTGTTGTTGCAGACATTGTGTTATTTGTCCTCTAATCCCACGTCAGTGCTCACAGGATCCATTGACGTGTTTGGTAAGTTCACCTACTGTACATTCAGTCTAGGTGTTAAAGTACTCAAGTACTACTGCTGAGTCTGATGCACTTATACCAGCACAATACACACTAACACACTACTTCCACAGTGCTGAAAATGATCCACCACCCAAACTGGACCTTGTGCACTGGTACTGTGGAAGTCCTGACCATTAGAGAACAGAGTATAGATTGCCAACATAGTGCATAGAGAAACAAATGGACTTCAGTCTGTAATTGTAGAACTACAACACACAAATATATGGTGAGGATTAAGGAAGACGTAGACAGTGAGTGTGTATCATTACATGTTTTTGTGGTTGTTACAACAGTTTGACTTATAGGCTTAAATGAATTCAAGTTTTTTATATCACATTGTGAGAATGAAATAAGGAGATATAAAAGAGAAAGGATTGAAGCTTACTGGTGAGAAGTTTTATGTCTTCCTCTTTCATGCCGTCAAAGGCATTATCAGTAGGTACAAAGGCGGTGTATGAGCCCTCCTGCTTCAGCATCTCGGTCAGTCCTGCTTTCTCCATCAACATCAGGAAGATTCTGCAACATTCATAAAAAAACATTTAAACTGGTCTATTCAAATGTCAGTAGTTATTTCTTTGAACATGGGGAGTCAAAAACAGGATATACTGACATAAATTAGGTTAGGTTATGTTTGAAGCTACCAATTGATATAGCCAGTACGTATCCCCCACCCACTTCTTGTACTGGTCAAGATCACAATTTGATCATAGAACATAATACAATTTAGAGTGACCAACTAACACTATAACACTTAATCTTCAGAAAGGTGAAGGGAGGAAGAGAGAAAACCCACTTGGACACTGGAAGAACATGCAAAAAGTTCAAAAAGTTTGAACTGATGATCACTGGAGCTGTGAGATGATGGAACTAACCATTTGCACCACAATGCTCCCCCACATGGCCAGAATACATTGGGTCAGAATGTCAAAATATCAGCATATTCCTTTGAGTTGTTTGTTTGTTTACTTAGCATTGCTTGTTGAAGTTCAGACTCAAAGTTACATTAACACTCTAGGTAATTTATTTTTATTTTGTTTATCCTTTATTTAACCAGGTCGGTCCTGTTGAGACACAATGATCTCTTTTTCAAGGGAAGCCTGGCCAAGACAGCAGCCTAAAACATCGGTTTCAACATTTAAACACGACAATTCACAATTACACCATAAAACAACAAATCAAACATAAAATATACAAAATACAAACTAATTGGATCAATAGGGCTGAATAACGAAACTTTCATACAAAGCAAGAGCAGGAACGGTAAGAATGTTCCAAGAGAAATAAGTTCCTTCAGAACTTACTTAACAGTGGGTGCAAAATAGATGAAAGACCTCTTACCAACTTCAGTGCGAACTTTGGGAACATTAAGCAGATAACAATCATTGGAGTGTAAGGAATTACTCTGGGATCTGGAGATATAACCACATAAATATTGGGGAAGTTGGCCTAGGATTGCTTTGTATATAAAAATACAACCAATGTGAAAGGCGACGTGCAGCCAATGAAGACCACTTAACTCTGCCATATAAAGTGCAGTGGTGAGTGAGGACTTTGCAACCTGTGACGAACCTCAAGGCACTGTGGTATTCAGAGACCAGAGATTGCAGACATGTTGCAGGGGCATGTATATAAATAAGGTCGCCATAATCCAATACAGGAAGAAAAGTGGCAGCAACTAACTTTTTCCTAGTAGCAAATGTGAAGCATGGCCGGTTTAATGTTTTGACCAAATGCCCAAATATTTGTAACAAAGCACCAAATCAATTGCGTTCCCTCGAAGGGAAAACACACTGGGAGGGGGCTCGGGTATCTTCCTATTTGAAAACATCATTACTTTGGTTTTAGAAGCATTTAGTTTCCAAGTCTATAAGTTGATGTTCCACAAGATTAAATGCAGTTTGTAAATAGCCAATGGCCTCGGCAATGGAGGAACCACACCAGTAAATGACCATATTATCAGCATAGAAAAGAAATGTAGCATCAGGGACGTTTCTACCAAGTACATCCACAAAAATACTAAATAAAATTGGACCTAAAGCAGAACCTGGAGACATGCCAGAATAGACATTCAGCATTGTAGAGGAACCTTAAAAATATACACATCACATTCTGTCTGACAAATAATTAGAAAATCATGCAATGATTAGACAGACTAATATTCAACAGTCGTTGTTTCATGATGGAGTGATCCACAGTGTCAAATGCCTTGGAAAGGTCAACAAAGAGGGCTGTACAGAATTTGTATTGTCCAGTGAATCTATTGGATAATAAAAAAAATATGTTATATTGAAACAACTCAACCTGAGGCAAATTTATCATAATCAGTTAACCTAATGCATGTTTGGGCTGTGGGAAGATCCAGAGCACCTGAGGGAAAACCCATTTGGACACAGGGAGGACATAAAAAATTCACACAGAAAGGACTCAGGTTGGTCCAGCCTGGGATTAAACCCAGGACCTTCGTGTTGTGAGGTGACAGCGCTACACATTGAGCCACCCAGCTATGATGACAAATAGCCAAATACATACATATAATGAAAAACCTAAGTTTAAGAAACATGCATTCCATTATTTTCATACACACTGTGTAACTAGGTAGCTAGCTAGAGCTATCAGGTCCACCATAGGTGGATTCAAAAGGGTTATTAATGTATTTAAGAGATTGCACATGAACTGCTACTTTTGCTCACTGGAAAAAGTGAGTTCACATGTTAAATATTAATACTTATTGAAATGTATTCAACATAGCTTTTTTAAATCAGGTGAAAATATTCACTCTCTTTTTTGCCTTCCATATTACTTGGAACATACTGAAACAATTGCCCTTCAAAGGCATGGTGTGAAAAGCAACACCGTACATGATTCAAATTCAATGTTCTGACAATGCTCACTCTTCATTAGTTCCATTGAGTCATTACTTCCAGTTACTATGCCAATAGATATTTCAGGTACAAAGCTTGGGGCAGAATGGGCAGTTTTGAGTTTTTACAGATTCTTTCCACTGACAAAGACAATATGAGAAAACAATGACTATTACAGTACTTTGTATTAAGACATTATTATAAGTATAGGATATTAGGAAACAAATACTAGTGTAATGCCATATTCCTACCTATATATTTTTGCATTTATTTGAAGTGGCATCAGTAAAATCAGCCTTAGTTTCCACTCTTATGCAGAAAATTATGTGTTGATTGTGCTGGTTTTGACACAGCACAGCACAGAAGAAAAGATACAGTGGTTTAAACTGTCTATAAGCACAACATTGTGGGTTTTGGCAGTATAACACTGGCACACAGTGTTAAAGGCAGCTGTTAAGTGAAATTATTTATGGAGGAAAAACTGAAGGGTATTTGTGTGAATTGGCACTATATACACACACACACGCACGCACGCACGCACGCACACACACACACACACACACATATGCACTCACTTTGTCTTTCTATAATTGTAAGCATTTTCATTCTATATCTACACATTTCAAGTCTATATATATAACTATACATACACAGACAGACAGATAGACAGATAGACAGACAGACAGACAGACAGACAGATAGATAGATAGATAGATAGATAGATAGATAGATAGATAGATAGATAGATAGATAGATAGAGGTGGGTGGGTGTATTAATGGATGGAAAGATTAGTTAATTGAAAGAAGTAGTTAGGTGGTTGAATGGACAGATGGTTGTGTGGGGGTGGATGGATGAATGGATGGATAAATAGATAGTTGGGTGGGTGAGTTAATAGATAAATATATAGTTGGGTGGGTGGGTTAATGGATGGAAAGATGCAGTAATTGGGCGGATGAATGGATGGATAGAAAGATGGTTGGATGGGGGTGGATGAATGGATAGATAGATTGGTTGGGTGGGTGGGTTAATAATAATAATAAGTTTAATTTATCGCTTTACAGCATGTAGCCTATGAACTGGTCTTTTGTATATTAATACAGATTTAAAAAAAATCGCTGTGCATGCACACTGTGGCTACCTCTAGACAACCCACCTCTGCTGCCAGTACATAAATAAGCACTTACCACATGAATCTGTTCTAATTATTATAAAATACGATGATCATATTTTAGTACAGTACTGTACCAGAAGGTCCATGGTTAAAATCCTACCTCTGCCAAGCGGCCACCGTTGGGTATATATACTCAGTTCAGAGATGTCTTCTGTCCTACATTAAACCACATGTGAGAGTGTAATAGTTCTTATGTGACCCGTTCTTTCCAAGATTCCAAGCTATATGCCTTTCACATAAGCCTTATTTGCACAACTATCACTAGTAATGTATAACTGAAATAACCTTCAGGAGAATCTGTATTCAGCATGCTGTATTAGTTTGCAATTTTCTTTTCTCCTCTCTGAATGAGTTTTGCCCTCCATGGGCCATGTGAATATATTTATTTATAACTACATTTAATCCTCTTACAATTTCACAGTTCCTTCACCCACCCTTCCCACCTTCCCAAACAGGGCTAAAAACCGGCACAAGCTACTTTCCAAAAATTCGCTATAAATAAAAGTTGCAGGATTTTTGCCAAGTTTGAATAATCCCCTGAAGAGCTTACGGCTGTGCGTCATTCCTGGTAGCACCGTGCATCAATCATAAAAGTTTACCGTACAGATTGCACCACTTATAGATGGCTGTCAACGCTCGGTGGATCTCTGATGTTTGGCGATTCATTATATGAAGCACTGCAGATGCATTTCGGCAAGAATGCAGATTAAAAGAATGGAAGCACAATCTGTCACTTCTGATGCTAGTCCATGCCGGTTAGTGAAAGTTCATTAGCGTGTCACCTTCCTCCGCTGTGGGGCTGCAAGAATTCGGGCATGACAAAACTTGATTGTACGTAGGAGTGCTGCTGGGGGGCGGAGGAAGAGCGACGGGATTTGTTTAGTCTGCATCTTATGTGAATCTTTTCTAGACATCGGCCTTTTAACTGAGCAGAGGCGGGAATCAAAAGTGAAAGTCCATCATTCATGCATCTTAAAGACTGTTCTAACTTGGTTGACGTGTTTGGAGACTTTTTTTTCTGCAAGTTACTCATTGTGTATTGTTATGGCAGCAGATCCAGTATCTGTGCCATTCAGGACTTAGTACTTAGTACTAGTATTTAGTAGAAAACTGTGTTCAACAAAAGAAGTGCTTTATAAGAAAAAGTTTCCTCTTTTTACAGTATTCTTCAACACATCTTATACACAGTACGCACGGTCAAAAAACTGTGTGCATCCATACTCCCAAAAATCGTTCACTGAACTCGTGCTCTTAAAGCTAAACAGACTCCTTATGCACACTTTCAAATTAAGAGTCCCATAGAACAATTTCAACTCAATTAAATAGACACCATCATTGTTTCCATGAAATAATACAAAACACTCATAAACAAATATGAAATCGTAGTTATTGTTCTAACATGTATGAATGTCTGCTACTTATTTGAAACAACCTGTAAATGGCGTTCAGAACTGTATGTACCTGTCCTATTGTATGTAGTACTCCTGGGTTTATCCCACTGCTGCCTGTGTATATCCTTCCACCTATGTCTATATACACTGGTTCAGCAGTCTCTGTTTTAACTGGCTGATTCTCCCTGTTGTTCTTATCAATGCATTTTGCGTTTTTGCTTCCATCAAACAAAAGTGTCAGGTCAATTATACCATGTTAGAGCTCCCCTAGACAGATTCGTAACAATGCATTACTGTATTCTATGCAATTATTGCAAATTTCCATAAATAAAAAAAATGCTGTGACTCTATGAATGCTGTTCCACTTGTGTTTTCAGTGGTATTTTGTTTGCACCCTTTATATCTACATTACAGTAATATAAAAAGTCGAGGACTATTTCGGTCAGCGATCTGTTTCACAGAACGCCGTGTGGTCATCTAACAGCTAATAGCTGTGTTCACTCAAATGATTCTGCTGTTTTAGGATTTGTAATTAAAAAAAAACATTGCATTCAATCAGAGAACTTTGCAAAGTCACAGCATTTTTTTGTCTGCGCTATATACGACAGTGGTTGTGATGAAAATGGTAAGGCAGCCGAAACAAGAAGTTTTAACCATGGGGAAAAGTCCCATGAAAAAATGATGAGAAAAATGTTTTTGTTTTTACAAACAAACAAGCCGTTATAGAAATGGTAAGACTGATTTAAACAGACTTGTACTTCCTATTTGACCTGGCTACCCTCACAGTTAAGTATTCCATGATTTGTTCTAGCTCTGTGCGCCGCAAATAAAATTAGGAAGACGTATAAATTATTCATTGTGCAATCTGTAGGCTAAATAAAGCATAAAACAGAGGAGGATGCAAATGCTTATGCTTTTTTTATGTAGTTGCAATAGTGAAACACCAGATTTACATGCATTGTATACAGAAACCTGTAAATAATGTAGCCAAAATTAGATAGTTTAAATGCCTAGACAAAGGATCATTCTGCATGCTACATAATCAGGCACAGGAGAATTTCTAATTGGCTCTTCAGGGCTGTTAGCTGTGTATTAAATGGGGATTTGCATCTCTACAACCTTCGGTCTCATGTATCACGTTTCTCACTTGTACTATCATGTTTCAACGTGTGTGTGTACACTTAAATGAATAATGCTAAATGCTACAGTGTAAAACAAACCATTCCTTTAGAATTTATCACTGAATAAAAGAAACACTTTTGCACTACTGCCACCATTACATTAGCTTAACACTTGAATACTTCTTCACTCCTCACGCCTCAAACATGGGCACCCTAAATAAAACATTGTCCGATTTTCCAAAGACGATACACATCATCCGGTCCAGTTGGTGGTGCTAATGTGCATCAATCTACATAAAAACCTGGGAAGCGCCGCCACCTCAAAGCAAGAATATCCTGGGTTTAATACCAAAGGTGGAGTGACCTGGGTCCTTTCTGTCCTTTTGTGTGGAGTCTGCACGTCCTCCCTGTGTCTGTGTGGGTTTACTCCCGGTACTCCGGTTTCCTCCCATTGTGCAAGGATAATTGATTATGCTAAACTGGCATTGACATGAGTGTGTTTAAATATATATAGATATCTTGTGTATAGATATAACCTTGTTTGTTTCGCTGAAATGGTCACTGATGCCGATAGCTTGATTGAATAATGTAAACAAAACATAAAAATCCAAAAGTCCAGGTTAAAAACTGTTCTGTTCAGCTGTGCACATGACACTTGATTGTGTTCTTTGCTTTTTATTAATTTAAACTGTTTCCTTAGGTTAATGTGTTCGATGTTGGTGTTTTAATTGTACTTTTAACTTTGTGTTTTTAATTTTAATTTTTTCATTGAATTGAATTGTATTATTATTATTATTATTATTATTATTATTATTATTATTATTATTATTATTATTATTATTTAAAGTCTGTAAAACACTTTGAATTGCCTCATGTATGAATGGTGCTGTACAAATAAACTTGCCTTGATTTGATTTGGACATTAAGCAAAATGTTGTTCGAATGGCATTCTGGAACCAATTACGCTCAAATTTGATCAAATGTTCCACTGTAACATTGTTTCAGCATTGGTATAATAACCACATATCATTATTTCACAGTCTCTCTTTTAGGATATAACCAGAAAATACAGTAAATCTGTATTGCAGTATTAAACAACTGAAAACAGAAAAAAAAGCAGCTTCTCGAGGCTTCAGTGGCAAGTTGTGTGTTTAATGTGATATCCCTTTACTCCTAAACAATAGCTGCATCTGGCAGCTTCATTGAGAAGCCAACTTCTATAGTCAGAAGAATTGATCAGGAATGGTCTTTTTTGAAGGGTAGCTAATAAGAAACCACCTTTCCGGAAAAGGGTAAAAAGGCTAAAATATGTTTGAGGTCGCAAATACTGGAACGAAGATCAGTAAAAAGATTATTATAGAGTGACAAATCTTGCATCAAAGTTTGAAATATTTTGTCCAGTTGTTAACAGTATGTTATATATGGTCATTATAAATTTGTAAAAAACAACAGATCTTAATGGTGGCCTAAGAGTTTTGCACAGTACTGTATATGACTCAAGAGACAGGATGGAAGTAGATTTGTGACACTCACTCAATGGAAAGGATGAAACATACTGAGTAACCTTACTGGCCCAATACTTAACCCAGATGGCTGGGACTAAACAGGACAGGATCCTGGATGAACAACTGCTCTACCACTAAGTTAGCTAGATTTGTATCTCGGATTTCTCCAAGTCCTATCCCAGCCTTGAAGAGTCTGTCCTGTTCTCCATGGACCATGTCTTGTTTTGTCAGATGCAACGAAGGGTCCCAGCCATGTTTCATCCAGCTCACGTCACAGCAACGTTTCATCCAGGTCACATCACAGCCTTCTGGATTCAGTCTCGTGTATCTTGTGACCCAACAGAGAGCAGCCACCAGTGCTAGGACCTGAAAAGATCACCCGAAATGTTTTGTTCCTGTCAGGCGTTTAGAAGCCTCTAGTGGCTCCACCTTTTCTCCTACACGGAGCATGCTGCATTCCTCTGGCACAACATTTCACACTTGTCAGCAGTTCTAGCGTAGCACTATTAACAGCATGCCACTGAGTTTCCCACTGTCCTCTTCTTTGGTTCATTGATTTCTTCCACTCAATGTCACAACGATCCCAAACCCATTATGTCTATTTGAGACATGATGCGATGTGACATGGCAATGCTTTCAAAAGGATCTGCGATGTGTCAGTCAAAATACTTATTAAACCTATATTAACCACATAGTTTGTTTTCTGTCAGAAGCTGAACATGGTCCAGATGTGTGACTGCTCCTAAAGGTTCATCATGCCAATCAGTCACCGAACTGTCATCTTGGAATACAGGGATAGGAATGTTATGTTTAAGATAATGAGAAAAGGAGAAAACTTAGTCTAGGGATTGCAAATCAAATTTTCTGTCTTCAACCAAAGGACCCATTTCCACCTAAATTAAACAACATTACAGAATCTCCTTCCAACAAACATTACATGTAGTAAATCGTGAAATAGAATTTTTGAAAACAAAGCTTTTACTCTCTGCTAAGTGCTGTTTCGCTAGGATTCTGATCATTTTCATACAGCTTGTGGTTGTAATTCCCAGAAAAGCACAACGAAGTCCAGAAGCTGTGAGCTTATTTGTTTAAATATCACCAATATGCTAATTACAGACTTATTTGCATCCCATTGCCTTCTGTAGTCTAGATCATTTATTTCACATACGTGTAAATGCTATTTAGGCTTGTTACTATAGACAAAAAAATTACCTCTGCTACCATAATGAGTAAGTACTCATGATGTTCCCATTCCTTGTAGTAGAACCAGGCGGCGCCAAGACGCAATGCAAATCAGGAAATAATAAATGACTCGAATAGGCTATGTGTGAATTAAGAATGTACTTCTAAACAGGAAAAACATTGCCTAATCAAACCCAGTTTTTGAGAATTTGATCATTTTTATCTCTTTCAGCTTCAAACATTCATCCATCCATAATCTTCCGCTTAATCCACTTATCCGCTTAATTGCGGGCCAGCCAGTGCCCATCAGGCATCTCTGGGTGCAAGGGCAGGAACAACTCTAGACAACACACCAATCCATCGTAGGGCACACACACACAAACAGTCACACACTAAGGATCACTTTAGGGACACAAATTAACCTAACACACATGTCTTTGGACTGTGCGAGGAAACCGGAGTACCCGGAGTAAACCCACACAGACACAGAAAGGACTCAGGCCGCTCCACCTCGGGACCTTCTTGCGGCAGTCCTTGAGTCAGTGGTGCTACCAACCGAGCCACCGTGCTGCCCCCAGGTTCAAAAAATTTATTTTTACTCCTAGCTCTGTTTGTCCAGCCCCGTCCATCACCCGCCCTTAATCTCAATGTTGGAACCGGATTTGGATTCCCTCCCCTACCGACCATGTTTTATAGTTCTATAAAAGAAAAGTAATTTCGTAATAATTATCATATTATCGCCCAGGAGTCAGAATCACAGGATAAATATGTCTGTAAGTTCATTTAAAAATCTGTAAAGTCATTTCCAACACCAATCTGACATTTTAGACAAGTACTGAAATTAAATATTGATACTTATTATTGGATTCCTGAACCATTACTCTTATTAAGTCTCACCGAATTTGGACTTGGATATTTACAGTAAATAAGCAAACAGGAAGTTGGAAGTAGGAAATAGGAATATCAGAAACTTCATTTAAGCAGGAGCCCAGTTGTTTGCATAAGACTCGTTCATGGAATGAATGAATGAATCTCAGCATTATGGCATTAGGACTGTGGTGGCCAATTGGTTAAGGTGCTGGGCTATGGACCAGACCCACCTCTGCTGCAGTTGGGTCCCTGAGCAAGGCCCTTAACCCACAATTGCTTGGATTTAGACTGTATTAATTGTAAGTCGCTCTGGATAAGGGCATCTGCTAAATGACATAAATGCAAATGTAATTTCTGAAACTCCCATCCCGTCAAGGGCATCGCATGCGAATTGCGTCATCTTTTCCACTAGCTCTTTTTCCACCCTTATGCAAAGAGCCGTCTGGATGTTCTTTAATTCAGTCATTTTCAAGTAATGCTACTTTTACGTAGGTAAAGATTCCGCATGTTTTGTTGAAACACAATATCAAAGAGCCATGGCTACATTTCAAGGTCTGAGCAAGACTGAGTCCACACAGACAAACAAACCCTCGGTGTCCAAGGTTCACTAAGGAACGTCAAAGATTTTCAGCAAGATTTTCGAAATTGCATTTGAGTCTTTCGTTTAACAGAAATGCTGACAAAAAAAAAAAAGGTTTCCACATCTCATCAAAAGAGCAGATGTTTCATAATTACCTTGCTGATTCTCTCATTCTCAGGGTTTGCTTAGAGGTGCTGGTATGTATCTCTCAGCAATATGTTCCTTTCTGAAACACCACGTCTAAGCATCCAATTTTCCTGCAAGACTTTTAAATCCCTGGCCAGAGTACCCTCTGCTCAAAGAAGCCTGGGAGCACTTTGAATAAATAAATAGGCTAAAGCCTTCGACCCCTTTTTCTCGCAGCTTTCTTCCTGAGCAAATTATTTGTTCAATCAGAGAGCACTTATCATACCTCGGGTGTATTCGCTCCTGTTTTGTCCTCTGCACTAAGTGTTCCCGGTACACACTGTCACCAGTAAACAGTTCGGCCTTTACTACAGACCAATAAAACCAGAAAGAGTATTAAACCCCCCCTAGTTTTGCTGATTTGAAATTCTGCATTACTGACAATACAAGTATCCGTGAATCTGACATCCAAGAACCGTGGTGATCCGTAGAGACGAAATCACATGGGTCAGTGTGCTTAAGTGAGAGATGTTACGCAATCCACTTCTGAGCTGATTGGTGCTTCAGAGGATTATTAAAGTATCCCTTGAACATGTAATTATAAATCATTCATGTAATGAGGGCTAGATGGATTGGAGACTGCGGTGCCAAGTGAGAGAGAACACAAAGCATTACAGAAAGTACTCAAATGGCAAGAAGCAGAAAGAAGAGCTTGAGGTATGCCGACGGGCAGAAAAGGGTATGACGGCAAAGCTCGACCTCGAGAGGACAGCGCGAGAAGGTATACTGCTCACAAAAATTTGCAGAGATTTCAAAATGAAATATACCCTAATGAAGTATCGCCTAACTTCTGTGAGCGTTGTGATAAGCAACACCAAGATCTCCAACATGAAAGACGTATTACAGAGTACGGTTAATCGAATTTAGAACCCTCAACTGACCTGATCTTGTCATGTTGTTTAGTCCGATGTTGCCTTTTTATTAATTCATTGATGTTAATGCATTTGAAAATAATTCCCTTGATGCGTTCTCATCTTTGTGTTCCCAAATACTACGCAATGTAAAAAAAAAAAAAAAGAAATAATCAACACATTTCAATGGGTTGAAATATTCAATAAATAACCCTGAATAGTTAAATCTGAGTATTTTCTTCAGTTATTTTAAAATCCCGAGAGCTCTTTTATTAGACAAAAACATCATAGTTCTGAGCATATTTACAGTACAAAAACCCTTTAAACACAATAACCGTTCATTAATCGTAATCAAAGCAAAATGAATCGTGATATTAGATTTGAGCTCATACTGACAAGCACAAGCACAGAGCACAACGTACAAGGTTTAGCATGAGCTACAGATGCAAATTTCAAATCCACAAAGCAAGGTGTTCAAACATATAATACAAATAATATACACATAATATAACTTTAGAATTGATATGGTCTTACAGTCCAAGCAATTGTGGGTTAAGGGTCGTGCTCAAAGGTCGTTGGCAGCAACATTGGCAGCATGGCGGCGAGTGGGATTTCAACCCTGGACCTTCCGTTCCATAGTCCAGCACCTTAACCGCTAGGCTACCACAGTCCCACTAACACATTCTTACACTTTAAAAATATGAGCAGATCATATTCTCAAATCATATATTCAGGTGTGTATGTATATACATGAATACAGCCAGCAATATATCCACGATATCTAGTCCAATTTTTTTTGAAGCACTCAACATCTGTCTGAATTTAAATCATTGTACAGCGTGTCTGTTACGACCTACTTTAATAAATGTGTTACTCACCAACCAACGCACTAGAGGTTGTTTTCAGATTTAAGCACAAGGAGCCCAGGTTTTATCCACATGACACTGATTTGATGTGAGCCCCATGGGCGATGCAACAAACATCAACACGTTTATATTATAGTCATTTTTATAGACACCATGTATTCTGCAAGATTATTGGTAGTCAGACCTGTTAAATAGTCTTATTCACAAATTAAACAAACATCAGATATTTCTGCAGTTTATGTAAGTTATTGATTTTGTAGAATAGCTTTAGTTTTGTATTTCGATAAAACTGAAAGCTATTCTACAAAATACAATAGTCTACACTAGGGGTGTGTTTTAATGATATAAAATACCCATATCATGATATTCCCATGTCTTTAAGTGGGTTCTGCTGTGGAGGAGTTTGTGCCAAAAAGGGGAGCGACTTCGGGAGTGTGGAGGTGGTTTCGGTACAAAATATCATATGTACATCAAACCACTGTAATATGTAAGCTATGCAAAAGGTCAGTAACAACAAAACGGGGAATCACATCTAATCTTGAGTAGAAGCACGTAGCTGAGTACGAGAAAAGTCAAAAAATACCACGGGGGGAGATATTTTAAAGTATAAAATATATTTTGTTGCAATTGTTTGTTGTTGAAATATACTGCCAAATATATCGTTTTCACATAAGTACCCTAAAATATCGTGACATTATTTCAGGGCCATATTGCCCACCCCTAGTCTGCACTCTAGGTCTTTATAGGGTGCAAATTTGTAGAAAATTGAAATTTATTCTAGACAGACCGCAGATAATCAAGAAGCAGAAGAGAATCAAAATCAGATCATTATTATTCATACTGGATGCAATAGACGTTTCTACATTTAAGTGATGTTTGGAAAGTTCAAATTAGTTTGAAAGTGGTATGAATTCCTTATTATCTCGCTGATTGATTGATTGCTTAGCATACCTTTTTTCCTGCTTTAAGCCCACGCACTGTGGACAAAGTCATATGGGGGGTCCCAGAGCCAGTCTATTGCAGGGCCTGGTAAGGGTGCCTGCTGTTGCTACTCTGGAGGATGATCCCCTTTAAGACATTCTCTCCCTCAGACTAGGTTAATTGTGCCTGTATGGTGGAAACCTGGTAAGAAAACACTAGAGTTTCCTTCAGAGTTCCCTCCAGTTTCAGATCTGAACTCACAACCTAACTCTTAACCACTGAGGCACAACCAGAAGGTTATGAGCACAGTAAATAAACATGATTTGATCCACTGAACCATTTGAACAAACCGCTCTGTCCAAACAAAGATAACTCAACTTGGCCTTCCCTCTACAAAGACACAACTGTATTTTGGCACCACTGAGGAGGATGGATACATTTTACACACTGTACACCAAAGTGAATGGCATTTGAGACAGGTTGCAATCAAAGGTTAAACACCCTGCCTAAGAAGCTTGACTGCTGGGATTTGAACCATCGACCTTCTGATCAATAATCCAATACGTTGACCACTGAGTCAGTACCGCTGCTGAGCCACCAGATACAGTTTTCCTGTAATGAGCTGGCTTTAGTGTTACAGGGGGAAAAAAGTCTTAAACAAGCACTTTAACAGCCTGAAAAGGATTGGGGAAATGGTTTATACATTTTATACTTAAGGCTACTTTAAATGCAATCTTTAATTCCTGCTCTAGATTTTTCATCATAGCTTTGATCTGAGCGCTGACTTCTCTGAAAAGTTTTATTCTCATAGTGCACTTATATAACTGTCTAAGGAAGGTCAGACTATTATTTTTCAACTGCTGTCATGAAAGGAAAAAAAACAGCAGTTCAAAACGCAAAGCCTTTTCAGAAACCCATGGCCCAATGGGGAAATGACGGAGAATCAGTCACACTGAGCCAAACGTCCCTTTGGGTGTTGGGCTGGTGGAACAGCCACAGGCTCACAGCAACTTGACAGCAGTTAAGTGAAGCTTGAAGGTCCAGTTCATTACCAAGATCCCATCTTTTAGATGGCTGTGGGTATGTACAGTGGCCACAAAAATTAGGGGATATTAGGGTTGGTGGATTTTTGAAGTAAAGTGCAAGGAAGGAAACCCATCACAGGTGGTGAGAGATGAGGTTGGGTTGGGGGGTCGGTGGTGGTTGGGTGTTAGATAACATGATTAGACTATGAGTGCAATTACAGTCAACAGATTCACTGCCATTAACCAGTAGCCATAAACCATCAACCATTAACCATTAACCACTGAAACAGTGTAGCCAGTCTCAGATATCACCTGAATGTGTGTTTTTCTCAAGAAACTGGACAGGATTATAACAAGGATTTCTTTCAGATATTGTACATCTTTGTGGGGAGAAATAAATCCTATTGTAACCAAGGCCTTAATTATATACATGAAGATTTTTTTGCATTCTATGCATTCCTGAGAGTAGAATATAAGCCAGAAAACTATATAAAAGCCCAGTCATGCCAAATAAAAAAAAAAAAAAAAACTAAACCCAAAACCATATATAATGTGAAACCGCCAGAATAGTAATAAAATGTGACACAAATGTTAACACGTTCTTTACAGCCATTCTCGCTGTCTGCTTTGCCTCAACAACCTTCAAGAATAAATACGACTGAGGAAATAATCTTCTGCAACCTATCTTGATTGAAGATCTCAATAAATAACACCAAATGACACTGCATAACACCACGTCTCAGCAGGATTACCAAACCCTTCATCAAATCCAGGACCAGAAGGCACCTGTGCTCATGTTTGCCAAGCCTTTATCCCCAAATAAACAATTCTGATAAACCATGACCCCTCCAGACTGACTGCACCAGCTCTAGCGACCAGCACAATCTACCTTCATCGTATTCCTCATTCCTAATACAGAGGCTGAGAAATAATTCTATATGGTCATTCTACCACTGCTAAAACAATGGTATGGTTACTCTAATGGTGGCCTAAGACTTCTTTCACAGTACTGTATGCAGACCCCACTTCCAAATAGTAATGTTACTTCAGCCACACACATTGCTAACAGCTTCACAATATGAAATTTCCGTAAACAATGATCATCAGGAACTGAGTGGGTTGCAAATTTCAAAAAGAGTGTTTCAATTTTGATGCATCAATAATTCAAACTCGTTAATTATTCTATATTATATATTCAGAGCAAGAACGCAAAAATCTGCATGTAAGAAAACGACACACAATAACCCTGAAAGCCAAAGCAACATGATAGTTGTGTCTAACCAGCTCCAAATGGCATCAATTATGGGGCAGCAAGAGCTTTTACGTATTTGCATAACCATAAATATAAATAGATCAGGGTATTTCTAATGAAGAAAATTGTATGTGCCTTATAAATAGCGTGTTCATTATTTATAATTCTACACATTATTATGGTTAAAATTCTACTGTGTGTTGGTGTTTTGCTGGTGGGGTTAAGGGAGTAATGAGTTGCCTGTATCGCACAAGTACAGCTGTGTGATACTGAGAAATCCATGTTTTATTTAACTGAACACGTTTCGGTCATTTGAGACCTGTCAATGAAGGCTGGCTGGCATTCCTGCATCTGAGGCTGCAGCGCAATGAAAATAAGCTGAGCCAGTAAGTCGACGCTCCCTTTGGTTTGGGGCTTTAAATCTTGTTTATATTTTCTAAAAAAATCACAACAACACAACTAGGGAGGTCCGAATTTCGTCTGAATTTCCTCCCTTTTTATTAACTTCTTAATAAGGTGTCAGTATCAATCAACGTGCAAATCATCACAGATTAAGCCCAACGCTGAAATATATATACTAAAATATATTTAAACTATATTTATATTCATTTATGTGATTTGAGAGCAGACAAAATAAGTCTTAGCAGCTCCAGTGGCTTAGAAGTGACAGCCAACTGCTGAAAACAGCAATTCCAGAGAATCTGGCACTGAAGCCCAAGATGGGCAACATGAATCATGCTTGACATGGTTTTGGGGCCATGCTCATACCCCTGCCTGTTCACAGTGAATTCCAGATAGGCTGCAGACCTCCCTGGGAATGACCTTGACCAGGATGAGCATGGGTAAAAGGGGATTCTTGAAAAACAGTTTTCCATGCACCACAACTGGTACTCCCTGGGGTTTCTTTAACGTTTTTAAAATCTGGAATATATTATCGTGGCTTCACTTGTATTTATAAAACTGCATAGAATGGATGCTGTTGGGTAAATTCAACTGACTAATATGGTAACTTCCTATTAAGAGAAAAGAATCATCACTATAATTTGCTTCCCAAAGTTACGTTTCTTTAGCCTGACAAAAACTATAATAATAATAATTTATATAATTCTAGACACTTTATATTGTGTAATGTTTTATTTAACAAAATCTATAAATAAATGTATATTAACAACTATATTTTATATTATATTATGCATCATAAATCTCAAGTGAATTACACATTTTTTTTATTTTTTATTCTTGTATGCTGAAAATAAAATCTGGTCTTGGCCACTCCTGGTCTTGGTCTTGATTTTGACTTGGTCTCAATGTGTCACAATTTTGGACTTGAATCAAACTCAATATGTCCTGGTCTTGGTCTTGACTTGGATTCAATGTGGCCCGGTCTTGGTGTTGACTCAGCAAGACTGCTACAGTCTTTTCAATACTGTGTTTGTAACAACTGTTGATTATAATCACTGGTTGAAATCACTTGTTTACTAGCCCTAAAAAAAGGAAAAAATATAAATAAGTCTTTTCTCTGTTTAAAATAATTTGTAAGCTGGTCTAAATGTGAACTGTCGGTGTATTTCCTTAATTAATGAATCCTGTAATTTTGCCAAGTACCAAAATATATCAATCCAACAAATCACAATAAAAAAATAAAAGTGAGCAATTCACTGTATTTCTGCAACCAAATCACATACCCATTAGTCTAACAGAATCAATAACAACTACTCCGTCCATAAAGCTGGAATCAGATCATATGGCTCTTGGCCATCACCTTGAAATTCGAAGGAGGTTTGGCTCAGTCTGTTTAAAATTCCTCCATGACATCTAATCAGTTGAAATGCTTAACACAAATCACTCATTATCACCCAGTGCACTGCAGAAGGTATACACAAATCAGCCAAATCATTAAAACCACCTGGCTGTATCAGTGTTTAGGTACGTGCTACACATCAGATTAACGATTAAATGAATGCCATGACCCAGGATTTCCCAGTAGAACAATTCACGCAACATATTGTTCATCACACTCTCTCCACTGGCTTGTCTTCTTCCCACAGTGCATCCTGGTGCCGTCATTTCCAAATGTAAAGGAAGGAAAAAAGATGGAAACCACTCATTACTTCATTACTTCTGGACATTAACGAGCATTGGGCACCAACACCCTGTTGCTGGTTTGAGATTTGTCCCTCCTTGCACCATTGTTGACTGGGAGCACCTCATGAGTTTTGTTGTTGGGGAAATATTAAAACATGTCGACTGTTAGGGTTCCTACCTCTCGCCCCGGAGCGTTCCGCCGTCCTCGCCGATTGCTGTTACAGAGCAATCGGTGAGGCAGTTCATATCTGGTGCTTAATTTACGACCTGATGACGGACACCTGCTTATCCCGTTACTTAAGTGTGGGTCCTAGTGTTGTTTGTTGCCAGGTCGTCACACACTTCCTGCGCACCCCACCACCGGTGCGCACGTGCATACACCTCGACACACTGTCGGTCAGTATGGTCAATTGATTACGTCTCGGGGCTTTTAGTGCCGACTGACGTGTATGGGGGAAACCTCAGAGGTATTTTAGGGACAAATCGAGGGTTAACTTTTCTGTGCTCGTGCGCTCCTCGCATCCCTGAGCTCACGCTCTCTCTGTCCGTGGTCCCTATTAAGTCTCACCCCGGCTTCACTTACTCGCGTTATACTCGCACCCGATCTCATGCTCGCCCTCTGGCGCTTCGGCACCTTCGGTGACTTATTCGTGCCTGAGCTCGCCTTTTGGTGCTTCGGCGTTCCTCCACAATTTATTCGCGCAGGCGCTATACGGACGCCCGAGCTCACGCTCGCCCTCTAGTGTTCCAGAGTCCCTCTTTGCCTCGCGATTTGGGAGACGTCAGCACTTTATCGTGCTCACTGCACGTCCACCCTTTTGCGCTTTTAAGGCAACGCAACGGTGCACCTTTTTCACCTTGCTTTCCTTATATTTGGGAGCTTTTGCTCCGCCTTTTCTCCCTGTTAGTTTTGTTTGTATATTATTTCCCCATTGTTTTTATGCGCCATGGGATTTCTCGGTCCCCGCATACTTGGGTCCTACCACATATCGTAACATCAACTATGAGAACAGACTGCTCACTTACATTCTAATGTATGGCAGAGCTTAACATGCTATTGTGCTGTTCTACCAAAATAAACACTGTTATTTGTAATTCGGTCTGTGCATTTGGTCTGAGATTTTGATCCATACTGACACATCTGTTTGTCATTTGCCAATCTCCCATTCCACCACATCCCAAAGGTTCGGTATCAGATTGAGATCTGGTGACTGTGGCCATTTGAATACAGTTGAACTCATTGTAATGTTCAAGAAACCAGTTTGAGATGACTCAAGCTGTGGCATAACGCGTTATCCTGCTGGCCTAACCTTTAGAAGATGGTTCACTGTTATCATAAAGGGATATACAACAATACTCGGGTAAGCTGTGGCATTTAAATGACTTGTAATAAGAAGAAAATAGGAAATATTAATCACACCATTACACCACCACCAGCAGCCTGAACCGCTGATACAAGGTAGGACGGAGCCATGCTTTCTTGTTGTTTGCTGACCCTACCATCCAAATGCCTCTGTAAAATAGAGACATCACAAAAGGCAACATTTTTCCAATCTTCTATTGTACAATTTTGATGAGTCCTTACGAATAATATCCTCAGTTCCCTGTTCGTTTCTGACAGGAGCTGCTGTAGCCTATCAGCTTCAAGGTTTAATGTGTTGTGCATTCAGCGATTCTCTTCTGCATACCTTGTCTTTAACAAGTAATCAATATTTGAGTCACTTTTCCCTTACTATTAGATTGAAGGCCTTCAAAAACACTCTCATCTCATCACTGAAATTTTACATTGCATATGTATACAATATATACTGCTTTTTATGTTTGATACCCATTGACTAATAAAAAATAAACTCATTATAGCATGTGAAACGAGCCTCAGCTCCTTTGTATATGACTTTTTCTAGGAAGACTCTTGCAAATATATTTATTTATAGATTACAAATAACGAATGATCACCTTCTTTAGTATCCCAAAAAAGGGGAAGATAGCTATGGGCCAGTCCCCGTAGTAAAAATTAGACATCGGATTGATCAGATATCTTGTTTGTTGTTTATTAGACTCACTACTGAACCCTTCTAAATATCATCGGCAGGGACACACAAAAACATAGACAGAAGGCCGTGTAATAAGCATTCCTGACTGGTTAGTAGCACTCTTGATATACATACTATAGCAACATACTATAAGAATTTGCAGAGTACCGTTTTAAATTGGATTATGTTTTTGATTTGACTATATTCCTCTAATATTTGACCTATGCAAGTTTGTTACACATTTACCACATTTTGTGGGTTCCAAACGTTTTAGTGGCATGGGCTTAACAAAGCAGCTGACTGAGGATCTGAAAATAAAGATAACTGACTCACAAAGAAAGAGCAGGCCCACCTGTTCGGCAAAGTCAGACATTAATAATTGGCAAGGTTGTTCGGTGTCTGGCAATAAACGAATGTGGGCATAGTAGTCAGGGAGAGGGAGATGAGACTGGACTTTTAATTAAGCTCTTAGAGTACACCATCCAACAAGACCCTGCAATTGGAGATCTCATAATAGTAATGTCAAGTCAAGTACACGTCCATATTTCATTCAAAACAAAATGACTGATGCTCTGGAATCTGAATTTAAAGTGATGAATTTAGAAAATGTTTCCTAACCTGATTCGCCCACAATTCTTTTTATTCCATCAGAACATTTAAATGGTTTGTTAGACTTCAATTCGATGCCAAATAGCTCTGTAATTATATTCTAACACACATCTCAGACTCTGGATACAGTGTGTGGTCATTCGGTGATATGATGCTGTTCCTGTAATGGATAGGGTGCAGACTCTGCTGCCAAAAAAAACCCTAGGCAGGATTTCTAATACAATAACATTCCTTCATAAACTATAATCACAAGCTTCACTGAGAATTATTGGCTTCTTAACCAATAGAGAATTACTATTCATTTGTGGGGCAGCTTTGTTCATCTTCGCTCACTGGACCGTCTTCAGATTACTTTGTTGTAATAACTGCAAATCTGACATACAGTATCTCACAAAAGTGAGTATACCTTTTACATTTTTGCAAATATTTTATTATGTCTTTTCATGGGACAACGCTTAAGACAAAATGCAAAGTAGTCTGTCTACAGCTTGTATACCAGTGCCAGTTTGCTGTGCCCTCGAAATAACACAGCAAATGTGTTAATGTCTAAACCGCTGGCAACAAAAGGGAGTACTCAAGTGAAAATTGTCAAATTGTACAAATAATTGTCAATTTGTTGTCTAGCCACCATTACCTTAACTCTAAGCTTTACTAAAGCTTCACATGTTGCCACTGGAATACTCTTCCACTCTTTCATGATGACATATAGCTGATGGATATTAGAGACCTTGCACTCCTCCACAGATGCAGACATGCATTTTAGCAAGGCAGTGGTTGTCTTGGAGGTGTGTTTGGGGTCGTTATGTTGGAAGACTGCCCTGCGGCGGACTGCCCTTCTGAAGGATGAGGATCATGCTCTGTCTCAGTAGTCACAGTACGTGTTGGCATTCGTGGTTCCCTTAATGACCTGTAGCTCCCTACAGCCAGCAGCACTCATGAAGCGCCAAGCCATGACATTCCCACCACCATGCTTGACTGTAGGCAAGACACACTTGTCTTTATACTCCTCACCTTGTTGTTGCCAAACACTCTTCACACCATCTGAACCAAGTTTATCTCAGTCTCATCAGATCACAGGATACGGTTCCAGTAACCCACGTCTTAAGTCTGCTTGTCTTCAGCAAACTTTTTGCAGGTTTTCTTGGGCATTATCTATAGAAGAAAATTCCTTCTGAGACAACAGCCATTTAGACCAACTGTGTGTGGTGTATGATCTGAGCACTGACAGGTTGACCCCCTACCCCTTCATCCTCTGCAGCAATTCTGTCAGCACTTCTACAACTATTTTAAAAATCCAACCTCTGGATATGAAGCTGAGCATGTTCACTCAATTTCTTTGGTCACTCGTGATGAGGCCTGTTTTGAGTGGAACCTGCCCTGTTAAACTGCTGCATGGTCTTGGCATTGGCAATCTTCTTATAACCCAGCCCATCTTTATGAAGAGCAACAATTCCTTTTTTCAGATCCTCAGAGAGTTCTTTGCCATGTGGTGCCATGTTGAACTTCCAGTGACCAGTATGAAAGAGTTTGAGAGTGATAACACCAAATTTAACGCACCTGCTCCCCTATTTGAGGTGCGCCCCGTTCCAGCTTCTTCGGGGGCCTCGCGCACTCGAGCTCACGCTCGCCCCCTGGCGCTTCGGAGGCACTCAGCATCGTTCCGATTTGAGACGTGCCCCGAAGCAGCCTCTTGTTACTCGTACGTGCTGCTCGATTTGTGAAGCCTTTCGGTGCACATTGCCGCCGGTTGTGGGTGCCATTCCCATTTGGGGTGCAACACAGCTGCGTGACTTTCCCTTTTTTAGTTTTTGTAATTTGGAGAGCCTTTTGCTCTACTTTTTGTGTTTCTTCCCTTATCATTATTAACGTCGTTCGTTCCCCGGTTCCCGCATCCTTGGGTCCTCACATAACAAGCGCTTTAGACATTAATGACTGTGTGTTGAGTTATTTTGAGGGCGCAGCAAATTTACACTGTTATCCAAGCTGTAGACTAACTACTTACTACATTTTATCAAAGTGTTATATCTTCAGTGTTGTCCCATGAGAAGTCTGAGGGGTGTACTCTCTTTTGTGAGATACTGTATCCTAATGCTCACTACATAATACACTCCACAATATGGGTCCCCTCTGAGAAACACCAAAGGGCCCACTAGACACTGATGGGAACAATCAGAACTGGTTTTAGCTGATACATGTTGTAGTAAATAAAACTGAAGAATGCCTTTTATTACATTTTACATTTACATTTTCCAGCATTTAGCAGATGCTCTTATCCAGAGCGACTTACAATTAATACAGTCTTACATTTTTCTTAAGCAATTGTGGGTTAAGGGTCTTGCTCAAGGACCCAACTGTGGCAGCTTGGCAGAGGTGGGATTTGAACCCTGGACCGTCTGGTTTACACCAGACCTTCTATTACACACATGTGCTGGGCTAGGTACTTAAGTATTAACTATTAAGTACTCAGGTTCATAAGTATTTGATCATATTTCATCTGTCTACAATTTCACATAGGAGTAATATTAAATAATAATGTCTCAAACCAAATACCGAACGTTTTAATCACTGGGATCTATAAAGAAACATATGTTGTAACGTGGAATTATTCTCCATCACAAAAATGGCTTGTTTTTTAACTGCCTCCAGGGGTGATGTCAGAACACAGGCACAAATGTTTTTAGCGATCAGCCACAGGCGATCGCTTAACGACGACATGGGAAGCCCAGATTTCCATTCCATTTCACACAAATGTGGTAATGAAAAGCACCCATATCATTCATTAGTCTAGGTGAAATTAGCTGAAATTCGACGTTTTACTGCAATACTGCACTGTTCTTTCATAATCTCAACTCTTCTGATCTTCTAATGAACAGCACAGCCTGTGTAAAATCTTCTTCGAATCCCCAGACACAGAGCTAATAGTGCATCTCTTGGTGTGTATCTCAGAATTGTTTATCCACTAAAAGCACAACAGACAAACAGCAATTTTTAAAGCATGCCCGGAACGGCAAGCTTCACTGGAATTGAAAGGAGATTAAATGGGTGCATTTTGCACAGAAGAAAACATCTCGGCGTTTACGACGCACTGCTTCTCTTATGCTGATTGTTCATCCTCACAAAGAAGTGGAACCTTACAGCCAGCCGTCAATAAGTAAACGAAGGAAAAAGAACACGATTGAGCTCTCAAACGTCAATAAATCTGTACCACTACAGTACTAATCTTACAATTTATGTACAATTTTTACAAAGGTAAAAGAACAAAAATGTCATTATGATAAACTGCTTTGTATTAAGTGTACAATAATCTGCAGCTCCACTGGAGGAATATAGGAAGCATACAGCTATAGCTGGGCAGAAATGAAAAGTGATCATATGTAACTAGGGGTGTAACGATACTCTCTGCTCACGATTCGCAATTTACCTTCAATAAAAAAAAAAAAATTCCTTTTTTATTTCCAAAGTGTAAATAAAGCAAAACAGTGCACAGTCGTTTAATCCAAAAGTATATAATAATGTAATATAATGTATAATGTAATATAATTTATATAATATAATTTTATATATATA
>JAUZST010046412.1:0-25639 GCA_034779995.1 Parotocinclus haroldoi | reverse complement strand
TGCATAATACGGCACCGAGACGGATTAGAGAGAGCACACACCCCTGAATTGAGAGAGACAGAGAGAGAAAGAGAGAGAGAGAGAGGGGGGGGGGGGAGGAAGAGGGAGAGAAAGCGAGAGAGGGGGGCGGGAGAAAGCGAGAGAAGGCGAGAGAGAGAGAGAGAGAGAGCGAGAGAGAGAGGGAGAGGGAGAGAAAGCGAGGGGGGGGGGAAGCGAGAGAAAGCGAGAGAAGGCGAGAGGGAGAAAGAGAGAGAGAGCAGAGAGGGATAAATGTATCTCCAGAGTGAAAGGATGTGGAAGAGTGAAAAAGAAAAACACCAGAGGACCACTTTGTGGTGAAAGAGAAGGCTGGGAGGACACTTTTAGGAAAGCAGCTCTATTTACATTGACGTTTAGACTTGTGGAGGAACTCAAATCTACATTTCACCAACATACAATTAAGATTAAAATTGAATTAGTGTGTAGGTTGTCTTTTTTGTGACAAATTACATCAATACATAACAAATAGCATTTGGCTAGCTACAAAGTTTTTGCTTTTTTGTTGTTATGCCTAGGACTGGGTATAGTGTTAGCGTTGTATCTACAGAAAAAGACGACTAGAAGAAAGACCATTTGAATTTGAGTAAACCATACTTGTGGTAGACTGATATAGGTTAGTACATTTACATAAAACCTAGTTATTTGTTAATAATCTAATCGCTCAATTAGAAGAGGTCCTGCTGTATTCCACCCCACTTAGATGAGATTAAATTAAATGTCTCGTTACATTTCCTTGCCGATTCTACTACCCTTTCATAGGGAGAGGAGGGCCATAGAACCTCAGAGACTAATCTGAGTCAGGGAGAGACTTTTGACATCAATAAGGAATACTAACTAAGGAACGCTGCCTGTGCCCATCCACCATATTCATTATCGTTCTACAGGTACTCCCTCAGACGGATGTGTTGTTCCATATCCTACATTGTGTGCATAGATGAGTAGAGCAGACAGAGGTAGTAAGAAAAGTGGCAGTGCAGCATGTGATGGAGCAGTTTTGATCAGGAAAAGCCTGATGTGGTTTTAGTGTGTGTATGTGTGCCAAGTAAAATATTTGAATTGGTCAAAGTAAATGGTGCTACTGTAAATGAGCAAGTTAAATGCGATAGTCTATCACCACACGTTACTTGAGTTTGTGTAGTGGTGGCGCCTCCAGCCTGGGTAGGAGTTGTACAAAAACATTTGGCACGGTTGGATGGAGTTCATCTCTCCACTGATGCATCTCATGGGGTCCTTTCAATTGTCAAGGGAATTGGCTTATGACTAAACTGGGGGAAAAGTTTAGTGATGTTGATAAACTCAATAGAAATGTAGATGTAGCCTTTGCAAATGTAAATGATTTTAATTACGTCATATTTAGTGTACCTTATTTAAATGTCTTGAATACATCTTTCAATAACACAGTTTGTGGTTTTGAATATTTTTGTGTGATTTTGAGTCCAGTGTAGTCCAGTGTTCTTTGTCTAGTTTACAAAAGAATTAACCGGCTGTGTTGAAAGTCCTCTATGGTTTCTCTAAACATGCATGCCTGTTCATTTAAGGCAGTAGCAAATTTGAGGGCAAGCTGTAACTCAGAACCATGACATGGACTTGGTGCTCATTCTGGAAACCAGTGGAATATTTAAGTACTGGTATGCATTTCACCTGATTTGAGAGACACCTCTAATTGTGAAATTAGATCTAGAAGATGCAAAGAATTTACTAAAAGAAATGTTATACTTCAGGCTCTTTGTAAGGCACATGAATGTTGTCATAAACAATTGTAATGTAATATACTGAACAAATACATACTCTGTATTTATTGCTATTTTAAAATCAACCCATTTGCCAAAACGGGTAAAGTGAGCATTTCTTCTTCACCCCATTCAATCATGGTTGGAGTATTGGCATAATTTATAACAACAATTTTAAGAAGTTGTGTGTCATATATGTAGGTTTGTTTATTTTTTGTGGTGATGAGCATGTTGTAGATGGAAAAATGCTAAAGGTAACTCAGATGAGAATAGATCTTTCCCCGATGCTTGTTTTCTTTCTCTCACACTTTTGGTCTCAGAATTTTAACTACCGTTTCCCAGCACATCCAGAGTGCTCTGCTGTTAATTGCAGCCCCAACCTTAACAAGGAGTGCAATTCAGACATTATTATTATAACAAAGGGTTTATTCCACTGGCAACATCTTTTGGTTGGTGGTTGAAGTTTGGGATGACGATCTGATGGTAGGGGGATGTTAATGAGACTGTGGATATGTTTGTTTAGAGTGAGCCTTTTCTGCCTCAGGGCCAGTCGGAAACTCAGTGTCTGGTTGATTTCACGGTCGTTTCGTGCTACATCACCCATTAGGTTTTGTTTGGCCTCACTTGTGCATAATGCAAATGCAAATCCAGGTTGTTTTTGAGGTAGCATATTTGTTTAAGCAGGATGTCCAAAGTACATACAAACTCCAGTTCTTGTATACACTCTCACCAGGACTTTTTATCCATTAACTTGAGTGGGCAATATTTTTCTACCCTTCTACATTACTGCATGTTGCAGTGGCAAGTTAATCCATCTTAATTACTCTAACCTGTCTTTGTTTGTATTAAATGCATCCTTTCAGGAACTTTTTTTCCTCTCTTTGTAATTCTCCAGAGAGATTATTGGTGAAATTTGATAAGGTAAAAACAGCGGGAGAAAAAAGTAGGAGGAAACAAAAACCCCTCTCTCTCTCTCTCTCTCTCTCTCTCTCTCTCTCTCTCTCTCTCTCTCTCTCTCTCTCTCTCTCTCTCTCTCTCTCGCTATCTTTCTCGCATTCGTATTTGTCAGATTTTGCTACGCAGATTTTAATTGCCGTTAATTACCAAGCCGTCCGCCCAAAAGTTACTGATGGCTATCAGTCCATGGTTTTGTCGTATAACCGAGTCCTGGGTTTTCTCTGTACACATGAGTGGTTTCCCATATTCCAACACACTTGAGTCAACTCATTACTTACTGTAATTATTAAGTCCTTCATGCACTTAATCAGATGTGCTAGTGCTGGGAAACGTTAAAGTGTGCAGTGCAGTGCAGAGGGAATGCAGGGTTCAGAGAGGGACATGATGGACTACATGCCAAAGTCTCTGGAGAACAAAAAGACAAAACCATTACCTGCTGTCATCTACAGGATTTGCGAGCCTTAACTAATGGCGGTTTAAAGGACTGCACTTTTAGAAAAGTAAAGGGCACAGTGAAGCACCCTTAACAAGAATTCTCGTATGCTTGTCACTTTTGCTATCACTATGACAATTACTAAGGGAATCTGAAAGCCACGGTAAATTCTAGCTGAATAGATAATCAACATGTTAAAGCAGTACTAGGTTTGTTTGCATATGTCACATCAACATCACCACCTATTCACCAGAGAAGCAAAGGTACAATGATTCTTGTCATACACATGCACACTCTGCCAGTTTGAGAAAGCTAGCATATGCATTTTGTTAAATCTGGGGGGAAACTGGAGTACCAGGAGTAAACCCACATGAAAACAGGAAGGACATGCAAGCTCCAGACAGTCCAAGCTCTGTATCTATGAGGCGCTCTTAATTGCATGTTCCACCATAAGCTGTACCAAACCAACAACAAAACATATTATAAACCCTCAGCAAGCAATGTAATAGAAGAGCCATCACAAGGGGCTGTGTTGGTGCAGTGGTTAAGATATTTTGAACCACCCAAAATACTTTGAGCTGCCACTGTTGGGCCACCGAGCAAAGCCTTTAACACTGAATTGGTTTGACCGTACTGTGCTTTATTGTTTGCAAAATGTAAAAAGTACAACTTCATAAATTTAATCTTGGTACCACATTATCTTAAAGTCGTTTATAATGAACCAGGATGCAAGTCCAAAATACGCCCTGGACATGGCACCAGTTCGTCCTGGGGTATCGTACACTCACTGGCTCACACCTAGGGGCAAGTTAATGGATCTAATCCAACCACTAGCATTTGTTCAGCAGGTAGAAGGAAGCCAGCGTACCAGGAGGAAACTTCATCTATAATTAGATTCCACCTCTATGCCAAGAAACATGCCATGGCATGACAGAAGAAGTCTTTCCTTTCATCTAACTACAAATGTAAGCACCTGGAGTTGGCTGGATTGCTACTGGAATGCTGAAAGGAACTATTTGAAAGGAAGGGTTTACAGTCAGCTAGAGCATTTTGGTAACAAACACTGTTGGTTAATTTGGTGTACACAGAAGGAAAGTTCTAAAACCAAAACTTCTCTGACACTACTGTCAGATACACTGCCGTGAATTCATGTCCTAATGAACACAGAAGTGAACCAATAAGCACCATCCCAAAGAGAATTTCGTGATGTTTCTGAATGTTTCGCTGTGGAGGAAAGTTCTGTTCAATTCAATTCAGTTTTATTTATATAGGGCTTGAGACAAGTAGCATTGTCTCAAAGCAGCTTTACATTAATACATTATCTTATGAAGGCCAATCCCAAGTTGAGCAAGCCTAGGGCGACAGTGGCCAGGAAAAACTCTCTAAAATGGTATGAAGAAACCTCGGGAGGACCAAGACTCAACAGGGGACCCCTCCTCCATGGGTGGCCTAGATGTTAATTAAATAAATACTAAATGTATATTAAATCATAGCAAGACTAGGTTAAAATAAATAACAAATTCTTGATCAAATTTAAATTAGTAATACAAAAAATATAAAATAAACTAAATTATAAAAAGTCCGCAAATGAGGTGACTAGAGTAGTAAAAATATTGCTCGTGTAAGATACTGTTACTTTAAAATGTGTTTTCTTAAATAAAGTACCAACAGCATTCATAACAGTCATGCTTCATCTAATATAAAATATAATACATACTTTAACTTAATTATTAAATAAGGTAGATTAGCTAACAAAAAGATTGCATATGAAAAATAAAGACAAAAACGTTATGTCAGGTATTTACAGTACAATTTGCATTTTAGGTATTAACTATGCTTTCCATTATTGTAGGTCAACAAGAGCTCTGTTGGGTGGCATGGGTGGGCCACTCCAGCATTAGGGTTGACATGAGTGTGTGGTTGAGTTTGTATTATATAGAGACAGCATAAACGCTGAGCATTTACATCCCAGAAAACACCAATACAAATGAACACATGCACTGATCAGCAGATAAAGTTAAGATGTAATGTAGTGTTACCAATGCAATGGCCATTCAAAATGCAAATCGGACATGAGCTCCAAAAGAGGATACATTGATTTCTAATCACACCGTTTCCCAGAGGCATCGCGCTTTGCATACTTAAAAAAAATCCAATTGGAACTAAAGCATCGCCATCTCGTACTGGATTGAACAATTGATTTCCTTTAAAGTCATTACATATAGCGGAGCTGCTATTAATGGTTTTCCAGCAAACTGTTTTATTGGCATTTGTAGGATGAGTGTTTGATAATGATCTATCCCTATGTAATTTACAATTTAGTGAAGATCTGTAATTATCATTGCAATTCATTTCAGCAGTGATTAATCATTTAAGAATAAAAAAAACACTGTGTGATTGTAAACAGTGCTGCTCACAAAATAAGGCGATACCTCAAAACATCTCATAATAATATATCCCCTAACGTTTGTGTGCAGTATATTTTGTACTTGTTGTATTTGAATCAATGTTCTATGCATGTTATCCATGGTCAGCTTCGAGCTCAGGTCCATTAAAACCATCTAACAGCATTAACCCAGTTAATTAACACAGTTATCACCAGTTGTTTTTATCTCTCTAAGTAACGACTAAGTAACGTGATCACAACATTTGCACTTCCATTTAACTCAAAAGCTTTTCTGTGGCCAGTCAGAAAATAATGAGAATTGAGGAGTCAGCTCAGAAAAGTCTGTTCAGTTTTTCCATTTTGATTCCATTACTGTTTTATTTCCAGTCAGATCTGACCAGTAAGACATATACTGTAATCTGAACAAGCTTCTTAAAATCAATGAAAGCATTTATCAGTCGACTTGTGTATTCATATGAACTGTCTGGATACACTCATGAAGCAGGAAACGACCGTATTTTACCCCTCTTTCCCGCTGTCCTCCCGTATTCGTATTTTCCCGTAAATTCCCCGTAATATATTATAATTTTATATTTATCATTTTCTCCAGACTGAAATGCCACTAACCTTGTGAGAACTGCCACCCAGGCTGCTGCATGTGGCAGCTCTCGCGAGGTAAGTGCGGACAGCAGGAACAAACCTGGAACATGGAGATGTAGGAATGCCCATTGCATTTCAGTGTCAACAAAGTTAGGTTCAAAGTTATCGTCTGATTGTAGTTTGCAAGTGGTTCACGTGATTTTTTTAGATTTCTTGTAAGCCTATCTTGAAATGTAAGAGATACTGAACCTCGGTTGGGCTGGTGGGACGGCTTGAAGTGCGCGAGGGAAAATTTGACAGGTATGCATGAAGTCTTGTTCCGGTCAGATGACAGAAACCCGAGTTATGAGTCAAACACCAAAACTGGTTAAAATGAACCAGTATAATACACTGCATCCAATATATAAAAGAAAGCAATGCAAAAGCATTCTTTTTTATCACCGCCCATCCTAATCAGGGTTCCAGACGAGGGTCTGGAGCCTCAGCCAGAGCATCCGACCTTCACACTGCAAGCCAGGCCGACAGGAATTATCATTTCCAAAAGTAGGTCTCACCACTGAGCCTCCAGAGCTGCTCAGCATATTAACCTACAACACATCCGGATGTCATGTTACAAACATGAGGCCACCCCTGTTCAGATTTTTGTTAATTATTTTTATTTCATGTCTTTTTTAATTGTTTTGCCTATTCTCTCTCATGGGGCACAGTCGAACACATGTAAGACAGAGTGCCATCATTCAATTCTGAGATGGCCATTGTCTGGCCATATTTCTGAGTGCTGGCCAACCTGACAGGAAGACACCACCAGGGCTTAAATCTGGGTCACTGCAGTGGTGGGCTACAAAATGAATTTCTTTCTAAGAGAAAACAAGTATATATATATTGGTCAAATTTAAGATAAGCTGTGTTGTATAATGGTCATCTATAATTGGGATATCCACACTTACTGGCCACTTTATTCGGTACACCTGCTCAACTGCTCAGTAAATCAAATATCTAATCAGCATCTCAATGCATTTAGGCACGTGAACATGGTCAAGATGAGCTACTGGATTTCAAACCGAGCATCATAATGGGAAAGAAAGGTGATTTAAGTGACTTTAAACGTGCCGTGCCATGGTTGTTGGTCTGTGTACTTCAGAAACTGCTGACCATGGGATTTTCACACAAAGCCAGCCCTAGAGTTCAGAGAAAATGGTCCAAAATGTTATGATGATGATGATGGAGTGAGGACCCAAGGATGCGGGGACCGGAGAACGAACGACGTTTAATAATAAGCGGAAACAACGAAAGAGGCAAAGCAAAAGGCTCTCCAATCTACAAACAAAAAAGGGGAAATCACGTCGCTGTAATGCACCCCAAAAAGGAATGGCACCAACAGGTGGCATGAGCTCGAATCGGCAGAAACGTGCGTCGAAACGGCAGAGGGCAGGCATGCGGTGAGCACGCGAAGGTGCTGATTTGGGACCCTTCCCAAATCGAGTCGCATGGAGGAGCTCCGGAACGCCAGAGGGCGAGCTTGAGCTCGTGGGGCGTGTCTGAAATGCGTCTGGAGAGCCTCCGAAGTGACAGGGAGCGAGCGTGAGCTCGAGTGCGCGAAGCGCGTGAAGAAGTGCGTACCAAATCAAGCCAAAGTCACGCAGCCAACTGAAGTGAGAATCGGCGGGGGAGAGAAACCCTGATTCTGTCCCTGAACTGCTAAATACCTCAGGATTTTCCCCTGCACGCGTCCCTCAGCACCATAAGCCCGGGGACGTTACCGACGTACCGTAAACGATCGCTCGTGTAGCGAGCGGGAGTCCAGACGTACTGTGATGTCGTGGCAACGAACAGGACTGAGGCTCGTCCTTAAATAACGGAAGCCCCAGGTGTTCAGCCTCGTCATCACGTCGTCAATCAAGAGCGGGATATAAGCGGCGTCACCAGTCGCTCTGTAATGGCAACCGGGGACAGCAGCAAGCAGACTGGGAGCTCGATGTAAGCCTCATCACACAAAAAGTATAATATGATAAAATAGGATTTTAATGTTATTTTAATATGTCTAGTTCTCTATCCAAAAGTGTCATGTTGATGCCAGAGGTCAGAGAAGAACAGTAACTCAAATAATCACTTAGTTATGCAGAGGATAATTTCTGAATGCGCAATCTTGAAACTTTGAAACAGATGGGCTACAGCAGCAAAATATAACTATCAGCTCTAAACAGGCAACTAAGACTACAACTAGCTTGGGCTGACTGAAAAAGATTGGATAAACGTCACCTGGTCTGATCTATTTTGACTTCTGTAACTTTGTACCAACGGTTCAGGCTTCTAGTGGTGGTATGATGGTGAGAGGGATATTTTCTGAACACACTTTGAACCCCTTAATACAAACTGAGCATCGTTGTTGACCATGTCCCTCCCTCATGACCACAATGTACCATTTTCTACACGGCATGTCACAAAGCTCCAGTCATAAGTCCATGACAGGCTTTTAATTATTTATTATGAATGAACGTGTAGTGCACAATAAGGCTGCAGGACTGGGTCAGAATACCATTAAATTCCAACCTTTCCCCTCACTTTAGGTCAAGGTCTAAGGTTTAAAATGGACTGGTGAACAGCTTCCCACACAAAAACCGCTGGGGTTGGGTGGGAAGAAAATCTTTCCTCGCTGCGGCCGCTAGTCAATCACTCGAATTGATCCGTCACCGGTGAAAGGTATTCTCAGGCTAATTGCGAGGGATTTAACGGAGACGGTGATAGTTATGGATTCAGGTCCGGGCCGTTAGGCTGTCATGTATCCATTAGCGAGTGATTATGTCTGTGAAAATTGGCACTCTGACATCATATCCAAAATAATGGCACTACTTAAGCACTTATATCTAGAAACTCATTTTCTCATGCCATCAGCAATGTGGCCGCCAGCACCAAATTGACGTGACTAAGGTAGATGGGCAAACCTTTCACTTTGTGAGCTTTTGGCAAAGGCCATAAAGTCCATCCACACTGAGTCTGTAGCCGGCCTATGAGCATACAGTTTTACTATAGTTTATAAATGCTAGCAGGGTGAGGTGGTTGAAAGCTCAAAAAAACATGACTGTGGGATCTATCCATGAATAGCATCTATGTAATGTTTCACAATACTGACCTCCAAAAATCGTCTCTGTGGTGGTGGGCTAATACTTCATGTTTAATACAAATGTCTGTCCCAGGGACTACACTGTTAACTGTGTCCTCACAATGTCTGTGCTACAACAGCCAATGTATCTGGTAAGTTATTACAAGAGTTGAGCAGCTTAATAATCTTAACAATAAGGATCATAACCTTACCATTAGATGGACCCAATTGCAACTGATTTTGAACCTATTTAAATTGTACAATTTATGATAATGGTTTGATAATGGTTGATGAGTTTTTGAGAGTTATTGGACCCGTAACACTGACCACCTGTACAGAAAGCGAAAGAGCAGGCTGTACTTCCTGAGGAGGCTGCTTTAACATCTGCAGGAAACTCCTGTGGTTGTTTTATCAGTCCGTGGTTGCCAGTGTCCTATTTTACACCGTAGTGTGCTGGGGGGGAAGCATATCCAAGAAGGACGCATTCAGGTTGGACAAACTAATCAGGCGGACAGGCTCTGTGATTGGTATGAAACTGGACTCTCTGGTGACGGTGGCAGAGAAAAGGACTATGGACAAACTACTGGACATCATGGACGATGCCAGTCACCCTCTGCACACCATCATCATCAACCAGAGGAGCCTGTTCAGTGACAGACTGCTTCTCCCCAAGTGTAGGACCAACTGACTTAAAAACTCTCATGCTATCAGACTGTACAGCTCCGCTCAGGGGGGAGGAGGGGTAACAGGAGGACAGAGGATGGAAAGGAACTGTTGTCCATTCTTCAGTTTACACAAGCATAGGTGCAATAATTCAGACTATGTGCAATATTGTTTTTAAAAGCGCCAGACTTTCAAATATATTTGATATATATATATATATATCTTTAATTATTTTAATTTTTAATTATCTTGTTTCTACCTTTCTACCTCCTTTTGTGTGTACTGTAATGCGGATGCTGGAACCTCAAATTTTCCAAAGGGAAAGGGATCAATAAAGTTTATCCTTATCCTCCTCCTTGTATGTAACATGTAATGTTCATAAATGAGTGAAACTGCTTACAAGCTTTTTGAGTTTCTGAGCAATTTATCATAGCTTGAACTGGTTTAGCACAGGTGTACAAGTTTTTGCTGACTGTAGTACTGATGTTACCATTAAAACTTTGTCCTCTCAGCTCTTTTCTGTTCTCTGAGGCTATGGGCTGATGTATCAATGTGTGCTGTTCTATACAGCTAACTACAGAGAGGTTTGTGTGCATAGCTATTAGTAATGTTAAAGTATCCATTGCAAATATAGTTCTGAAGTCGTGGGTAGAGTTAGTCAGATGGAGGCACAATAATTCTAAAGAACCAGCATGTGAAGGACGAAACTGAGCCAAATCCAAACGGTTGGTTGAATCCCATGTTCTTGGACAGAGGCAACACACAAATAAATGACTGGGTTTTCTGATTTCACAGTTTGTGGGTTGGTAGGCACTCAAGATGCTCAAATGTATATGCCCAAGCACTGAAAAAGTGAGATTACATAATATGCCCCATTTAAGGTTTAAAACATATGTACAATTTGGATATTGTGCCCAAACTCTTTTAAGCCAAAGGCTAAATAAAAAGTGGAATGAAAGACAGAAAAAGGTCAATAAAAGGTCACCATTTGTGGATATGAGAGGTCAGAACAGTTTGACCTGACCTTTTTGATTAAAACTGCAGTTTGATGCAGCTGTGTTCTGATACAGGATATAGACGGTAATCATTTCCTTCTTCTCAAACTGTTGTCAACTCAGGTACGAGCACAGAAACTTGTACTAAACTGCTCACAAAAATTAGCGGATATTTCATTATGTGATATTTCATTTTGAAGTTTCGCAAAATTTTGGTGACACATACAGTATATTAAATACTCTGACAAAAGTTATTTTTGCAAAGATTGAATGTAATTAAATTGAATTTCAGATTTTTTATGAGATATTTAGGCATCTAAGGTTCTTGACTTGCACCTTGTGCTGCTTGTTAGATCCCCATTAACCTGAAGATAAACTGTAAATGTAAGTGGATTTTTCCATTTTCCATAGTCTTTTAACCCATTTTGACCAGTTTGTATCATCTCATGCCTGCATCAAGTGACCAGCCTGCATTATGGGGTGTTTAGGAATTTGCATGGCCATTTTAGTGCACATAGATATTAATTCAATACTAGTTACTTTATATGATTATGGAAATTACACAATGATGTCTTCAGTGAACTGTCACCATATATAGAACTATAGGCTAGCATTGTGCACTTATACGAAGGTATATTTCTGGAAGATCCTATTACATATCTACTGTTCATGGTAATTATTGGTAGTAGCTGTTAAAAAATAATGACCTTCCATATATAACATTAAGCAAAATATACTGTGTACTTTTTGTGAGCAGTGTACTTACAAATGGCAATATTTTCATGCCAGAGGACAAAAATGAAAAAATGCATGATGTGTGTTAAGTGCTTCATTGCATTTGTCTGGAATATTTTTTTATTGTCGCCTTATAGATCTTGATTTTTTATTCACAGAAGCACAGTACCAAAGTGATGGCAAATCTAACTGTAGCATAAAGCTGCCACTGCATCAGCATATGTCAAAAATAATTTGTAATGGACACAGTTGCTTTTATAATTGGAAAAGCCATTAAAAATAAATCAAACATAGTGCTTAGCTTCAGCTCTGTAATAACCAACACATTAGACACTCATTCAATTGAGACACAGAACTGAGGAACATGTTCAATGAGTTCATAACACTGCTATATCATTGCACTGTATAATTCAGAACGACATTATACAATAATATTAATCTATATTTTAATTACATCGGAAACTATTGCCTAATACATTTTATTAATAAGTTACCACCAGTGTCACATAATTTATTTGACAATTTATAAATAGATAAAGAGTTCCCAGATAAACAAATGAGACAAAAAGGTTATACTTGGTTTATTATTTATTAAGGAAAATCACCCACTAATAAATATTTGTGAGTGGCAAAAGAACGTGAACCTCTAGGATTAGCAGTAAATTTGAAGGTGAAATTAGAGTCAGGTACCTTCAATCAATGGGATAACAATCAGATGTGAGTGGGAAGCCTTTTTTATTTAAAGAACAGTGATCTATCAAAGTCTGCTCTTCACAGCACGTTAGTGGAAGTGTATCATGGCATGAACAAAGGAGATCTCTGAGGACCTCGGAAAAAGAGTTGTTGCTGCTCATAAGGCAGGAAAATGTTACACAACCATCTCTAAAGAGTTTGGACACGAGTCTACAGTCAGACAGATTGTGTACAAATGGAGGAAATTCAAGTCCATTGTGAAGCTCCGCAGGAGTGGTCGACCAACAAAGATCACTCCAAGAGCAAGGCGTGTAATAGTCAGTGACATCACAAAGGACCCCAGGGTAACTTCTAAGCAACTGAAGGGCTCTCTCACATTAGTTAATGTTAATGTACATGAGTCCACTATCAGGAGAAGACTAAACAACAATAGTGTGCATGGCAGGGTTGGAAGGAGAAAGTCACTGCTCTCTAAAAATAACATAAATGCTCGTCTGCAGGTTGTTATGGATCACATGGACACGCCAGAAGGCTACTGGAGGTACTTTTTGGTTTAAATGAAAAGTGTGATGTTTGGAGACAGGAAAACACTGCAACATGCTTGTCATCATTGATGGAACAATTAATGGGAGAGCTTTTGGGGTTTTCACCAGATACTGAAAGTGAAGGTTCACATACTTTCTTTGCAGGTGCCCGCTCAAACAACTCAGCAAAACAAAATGTTAGTCATTCCGAACAAGTCTGTTCCAAATATTAATGATGTTCTTTTCAAATGTCCAAAGGTGTATACTTGAGAACCAAACTAACATGCATAATATGAAGTCAGTTACTAATATGGCATCTGTACCAAGATTATTTTTGTAGTATGTGGCTACTGAAGCTGCAAATTGATGCTTCTGTGCAACAGCTCTTCAGTGATTGCAGAGAGACAGAAACCTTTCAGGCTAATAAAGGAAAGTGTACCTTAATTTTACTGTGTATATGGCTTACAGGCACAGTAGCTTCACTAAAGCAGTGAGTCGCTGCAAGTAATAAGGACCAGCAGAGTCAGCTATTTATACTGAATTCCCTTCTTGTCCACTGTCACAGTCCAATTTCTACTAGGCAAATCGGATACAATTTAAATAGAACTACATATGGATGTGCCCCTAATTAGTCTATTCCAAGTGAAGTTCTGCGTGCATGTCACTGCTAAAACTGTGTTCCCATTGGACACATTTGTGTAATAAGTGATATGATCTCCCTCTATATGATTCTACTAATTATAGTTGTTTTAAAGAGATATCACCATATTAGTTGTCTGCATGTCTGCTGCACCAGATGTCTTTGTGGCAGTGAAAGTTGTGAAAAACATCTGTTTAGGAAGAAAAGGAGCATACAGTTCTAAGTGGAGAACAAACTCACTGGCCAACTGGACTACAGGCCTCCACTCAAAATCAGCGTCAACTGCCACTTAAATCTTTATGATGCACCAGCCTTTCAATTTAATCCATAAACAAATGTACATGACAATACAAAGGCAAACACAGTTTGTTTGTTTGTTTGATTGCATGTCTGCATCAAACTCTTGTATTTTCATTGTTCAGTTAAAAGCTTTGTTAGGAAAAATGCTACAATACACTCAAAACCAAAACTAAAAGGAAACTGAACTTTTTTCCCAGTGCCATCTGCTAAATCAACACCTGCATATTAATACAAGAACAACTCAGACCTTTTAGTCATGTTTATATGCCACATGCTCTTGCCAGTGTGGCGTCTGCATGTTCTCCCCATGTCTGCGTGGGTTTATTCGAGATTCTCTGGTTTCCTCATGACAAGCATTAGATTAACCTGGTCAGTTTAAGAAATTGCATGTGTATAAATGCCTCTGTTTGTTGTCAATGCACATTATTTCACAAAAGTGTGTACAGCCATTGAAATTTAGGAAATATCTTTTTCATTGGATAACACTGAAGATGATGATGATCCTGATAAAATGTAGTCAGTCTACAGTTGGTATAACAGTGCAATTTTTTGTGACCTCAAAATAACTCAACACACAGCCATTAATGTCGAAACTGAAGGCAACAAAATGGGTACAGCCCTAAGTGAAAATGGTCAAATTGTGCCAAAGTTTGACTTTTTTGTTTGGTCACCAGTATTTTCAAGCACAGCCTTACATCTCTTGGGCACTGAGTTCACTAGATCTTCTCAGCTTTCCACTGGAATTCTGCTGCCTCAACTTTTTTGCAACGTGTTGCAGGCATCAAATTCAAATAAGTGAATATTTACAAAAAAAAAAAAAACTGAAAGAAGTTTATCTGTTTGAACATTAAATATCTTGTCTTTGTAGTGTATTCAACTGAATATAGTCTGAAAAGGATTTGCAACTCATCGTATTCTGTTTTTATTTACGTTTTACACAACGTGCCAACTTCACTGGATTTGGGATTGCAATATAAACTATAATGTAACCTGTGCATTGTTTTTTACACATCATCTGCTTTTCCAGCACAAACTCATGAATAATTACTGATTATTACTTTCATCCAATCATATACACTCCACGACTGCATCTGTTGAGTCCACAGAAACTTTATTTTCTTTTATTTCTGTGCTTAGCTTTGTTTTTCATTTGGCTTTAAATATGCAAATCCCATTTGTTTCAGTCTTTCAGATTTTTTTTCATTTTCTTATTGTTCTGTCACAAATATTGACCCCTGTTTTAATGTATTTTTCATTGAATTTGTTGGGTTTTTGCTGTTTTTGGCTATTCTGACTCTTTGCCATCTGACTTGGTCTATAGATATGTGTTCCTTTTGTAACATTTCCATTTTTTATCCTTGCATCAACATTTTACATGCAGCTGACTGGTCAACATCTTTTGTCAGACTTAATGCTGATGATGTTGGTGATTTGTTTGTTTGCTGTGCATCAAAAATTCTGGATGAACATCCTCTAAGCGTGGTGATTACAAATTGTTTGCAATGGGTTGTTTTTGTGTCTTTTCTTCAGGAATAAAATGTTTGCGTGTTCCACTGTTATGCCTAGATTGGTCAGAAACTGAGCACTAACTGGGCACTGAGCTACATATACATCTACATCTAATAGATGTGGTGGTGCTTCAGTGTGAATAGAATGCAGACTGGTGAAGACAAGTTACTTTTAGCTCATGGACAGTTATTAGTATTCATTAGTCCCCTGGTTTGTGTCAGTGCGTTGATGTTACCAGTAGCGAGATGATAAAAATATTCCCCAGATAATTACACTGGCCCTGTGAAAGGGTGATAAGTTCAGCAAGGCACCCTTTGACAGCCAATGCAAAGCCTCACTTAGATCTGCACTTAGGCAGTACTGTCATTTTGTTTAAATGCATAAGCCATGATTTTGCTAAGATTCTGAATAATATTATTATTTCAAACGAATATTTGGGCATGTACAAAGAGGCAGGAAGGTGACTGAATATTATTTAATAAAATGCACTAAGAGGCAACCTTACAACAAACAACAAAGTATTGTGCAAGCTCAGTAATATATACATTATATAGAAAAACATTTGTGGACATCCTTTCTAACTAGTGAACTCGCTCGCTTTGACTTCATAATAAGCTTTTGCATACACAAACAGCAGGAGTAAAATGGGTTGTACTGCAAACCCCAGACACGCTCAATATGACAAATTGACAAAATAGCAAAATGCCATAAATTAACAAGGGCTTATTTTCTAACATCAAAAACCAATCTCACAGTAATGTTTCAAAATCTAGTGATAAGCCTTTTTAGAAGAACAAAGGCTGCTGAAGTGGCAAACGTGGGGGAAAACAAACTGTGTTCACAAACTTTTTGTCTTTAAAGTATATTTATACTATATTTGTATGTTAATACTTGACATACCTGTGCTTCACTGCATATTATACCTGGTTTAAACTCATTGTTGGCAACCATATTGTAAAATGTAGTTTGGTTGTACAGTTATTACCAAAGAATTTATTTATTGGTTTATTTGGTACATAAAAAGTAGATGATTTTGGTTACCACCAGAAATGTTTGTCACCCAACCAGTTTGGAAACATGTGGTCTGTATCTGAACCACATATGTTTGTACTAAACAGCATGGCAAAAAATGTTAGATTTTACTTTAAATTATTAAGACATGATCTTAAGTAAACATCTGTAGGAAGAGTTCAAAGTTAATATTTGCTATGTGGACATTATATCAGTGTTTTAAAGGGAAATATCCCAATTGAAGGGACATATTTCAGGTTAAAAGCAATTTTATTGCCATTTTTATTTCTGTAGTGGATTTTTCATTTGAAACCTTTACTACCTCTATTAATGTGTTTGGTCTGTGCAGAGCAAGTTACAATACTTTGAAAGGCAATGAAATTACTACTGTTAGCTGCATTTGTTTTATATATATATATATATATATACAAACTTTCAGCTAAAATGGTTCCATTGTTCAAAAATCTGTTTACAAGCACACCACACAGGTCACCCAAATTGAATAATACTAAGTAGCATATTTAATAAATATTTATTTTACACAGCAGGAAAAATAATCCAATTTGAATACAGCTATTGTAGTTTACCAGGAGATAAGTTGAGGTAAAATATTTTTTTCTCATCGCAACAGCAGGTATGATATTACCACACAGAACAGCTGAGTCCTGATTATAAAAGTCCTCTCTGCCATGGCCACCAAGCACACTGGATAATGTCCTTTCTTCCTACACAAATGACAAGAGCTGATTTGCATTGGTTTGGTGAGTCACTGCTACCTTTAGTCCTCTATGCTTCTGCCTCCTGATTACATTTACATACCAGAGCAATGTTTCTCTTCATAACAAAACTCTGCAGGAGGGTTACACTTTTCAGTACAGTCCTTAACCCAATAATGTCAACAGGTTTTTACCTATGATTGAAACTGGAGTGCCCAAAAGAACCCAGCACAGGAAAATGGAAACACGCACTGTAAAAACTTGCAAATTCTACTTTGTTTAAATTCTGTTTGTAATGTGGATTTCAATTAATCTCATAGTTTGTGATGAGGTGTAGGTTGAAACTAAAGCAACCTTCTTTATGTTGTTTTGTAGCGATTTGTGCATGAATGTATTGCCAAATAAAGGTACGCTATTACAAATATAAAACAGATATTTTTATGCAGCAACCTTCTTTACTCAGCTGTTACACATCTGCAGTTAACCAGAACAGCTCATATAGAGTAATGCACAATGCTGAAAATCAATTGGCTCTTATGTACAACCTGTTCTATGGCCTGTCGTTATTGAGCTTGTCAGCCTATATGAAGTGGGAAGTATTTGATACACCTAAGTGTTTCCACCTACAAAGAATAGAGAGGTCTGTATTTTTTTTTATCGTATGTACACTTCAACTGGGAGAGACAGAATCTAAAAAATCAGAAAATGACACAGCACGATTTTTAAATAATTAATGTGCATTTTATTGCATTACATAAGCATTCGATCACATACCAACCAGCAAGAATTCTCTCTTACAGAGTTTTTATTTAAGAATCTCTCCTATTCTGCACTTGTTACCTGTATTAATTGCACCTGTTTGAACTAATTACCTGTATAAAAGACACCTGTGTACATACACAATAAATTATACTCTAACCTCTCCACCATGCCCAAGAACAAAGATCTATCTAAAGACACCAGGGACAAAATTGTAGACCTGCATAAAGTTGGGATGGGCTACAGGACAATAAGCAACAGCTTGATGAGAAGGCAACAACTGTTACACAATTATTTGAAAGTGAAAAAACACAAGATGACTGTCAATCTTTCTTGGTCTGGGGCTCCATGCAACTACATGAGGTAAGGATGATTCTGAGAAAGGCCAGGAATCAGCCTCGAACTACACTAGATAGCCCTGGTCAATGACCTGAAGAGAATGATGTCCATTAGTAACACACTACAGCATCGTGGATTAAAATCCTGCAAGCCACGCCAAGTCACCATGCTCATGCCAGCAAATGTCCAGGCCTGTTTGAGGTTCTCCAGTGACAATCCAGAGGATGGATGGGAGAAGGTCATGTGGTAAGATGAGACCAAAAAATAGCTTTTCGTATGAACTCCACTCACCGTGTTTGGAGAAAATGAATGATTCTTTGTAGGTGGGAAAACTTGCAAAATCTGAAGTGAATTAAATCATTATTTTTCTCACTCTATGCGATTCTATGAACATATTATCAGTCGATGAGTGAGCAATAGTCAAATACATTAATAACTATGGGTTTTTATACTTTTAGACATGTAGTGTAATTATAATAATTAATTATATTATATTTTTAAGTGTAGGATAATTATGTTAAATGACAAAAGTAGAGAAAACAGTAAAACTTTCATTATTATTATTATTATTTATATTTTTTAAACCTCACAGCCTAGCTGACTGCAACAACTTCTACCCTTTAAGTTCATTTCACGTAAGAATCTCTGCAACACATTCTACACCTTTCAATACAAAGGTCATTCGAGATTTAAGTATTTGAGTGTAGTCCAGGGTGAAATCAATAATTTAACTGTGTCTGTGTGTGTGTGCGCGCGTGTGTGCGCGTGTTGAAGGTTGGAGTCAATTTAATGTTTGTATTAGGTCAACAAAGTCTTCACAAACACAGAATGAAAAACAATGATAAAGAAAAGAAAAAAAAACACACAGCAGTGGCATGTCAAAGTCCTTTCTAACATTCCAGAGAAGAATTAATAAATAAGTATGTAAAATATTCTATGAATGTGTATTTAGTGAATAAATCACATCTACCTAGTACCTACCTACCTAGACCATTTTCTAGTGTAACAAAGGATTGACTTTATCTTCAAACTAGAAAATGCAGCTCCTGCAGGCACTGTTTTTGCTGCATTTGTGTGGTCAGTTTTTGCTGGACGCTGGCCCAAGACCCTGAAGGCTCTGGCAGGGTGCAGGTGCGAGACGGGGTGTGCATATGTGTGTATATGTGCGTGTGTTCCTGTGTGTGTGAAAGAGAGGTTTTTTCTATTTACTTAAATAGAATCAAACCTGTTTCAAGTGAAGTTGCAGGTCCAAAACAAACGTTTATAACTCAAAAAGTGTTTAACTTATTGCTTATGTGAAAAGGCTGGGTGAGAGGAGCCCCTGCTAATCGTTTTAAGGTAAAAACAGTGTAGATCAAGTTAAAATTGTCTAATCTTTGACAGTGTAAATCATTGTTAAAAAGCGGAACGCTATGTCTACTATTTAAAGTTGTAATGGAGTTCAAGGTTGGAGTTTAAAGTATACAGATTGCAGGTGAAGGTCTGGAAATGTCTAGAAATGTTTTCTAAAGTGTACTTTGAGCTTTCTATTCTTGCAATAGTAGAATAGAGTGTAGCAATATAAAATAAATAGGGAAAATTTTGTGTAAAAGTTGGATAAAAGTAAATGGAGAGTGCAATCACTCACTTTTAAATTGACATGACCAGTGACATCATAGCCAGGTCCAGGCTGTCCGATTTTTATATATTCTATGATATATTCTTCTCAGAAAAAACTTTGTAGGTGAAATAATAAAATATAATAAAAATAAAATTGCCAAACAGTATGTGTGTTGTGCAATCTGGATCGGTGAAGGATAACAACAGATTGGTGAATTGTGTTGTCTGGGTGCTTTCTTTTTTGTGAACAATTATTGCTTTTACAAACTACTTGGCATACACATCACGATCAATACATGAAACAAAAGAGAAAAAACATCCACCAATTTGGTGCTTTCTTGATGTTTTATCTGCCGAGGTATACTGTCTAAATAAGATTTTCTTTACGTTGTGCCATGATATATTTTGTCATTTGTTGTTGCATTTGTGGACTGTTGATCTGTATTCTGCAATCCATATAATAAGTCAAGCCTATGTGATTTATTGTGTGTGCATTAACAATATGTGTTTGATGGGGTCACCTTCATCCAATCATATTTACTCCATAATTTTTTTCCTTTAGCCCAGTGAAGGGTGTTTTGTTTAGGTTGTAGTGTTGGCGTTCATTCTCTATTTAATTATCCACTTCACTCAGACAATTCCTTATTGTTCACCCAGAAACACTGACTTACACTACAATACATTTGTTTTTATTTGTTTTGTGATGGAGTTTCTGTGTTCGACATATATTAATTTGAATTTTCGGTCATGGCACTTTGACATCCACCTTCTTCTATCAATTTGTTTTCCTTTTAATAAATTTTGTTTATACCAGATTTTACACACAGTGGACTGGGAACAATCAACATTTTTTGCCACACACCAGGTTGGATTTCCTTCTTGATGGAGTCCATCCATCTGTCCATTATCTTCCGGTTGTCCGGAGTTTATGTCGCAGGGTCAACAACCTAAGCAGAGAGGCCCAGACCTCACTCTCCCCAGCCATCTCCACCAGCTCTACTGTAGGGGGATTATGGGTGATGTAATGCCTCCAGCGTGTCCTGGGTCTTCCCCGGGGTCTCCTCCCAGTTGGACTTGCCTGAAACACCAGTGACTCTAATCTCTCTCGAATGGCCAAACTTCTTACATAGAAATTCACAACATTCTGAACAGCTGATTGAAAAAAAAATGTTCCTCATAAAGCTAAGTTGATAATTCGACAAAATTTTAAGTTTAAATGAAAAATATATTAGATCTCTAGCTTTTGTGGAATCTTTGCTTATTTTTCTCTGCAAAAACTTCTGTACTACAAGTTCTTTCTGCTAATTTCACCAAAGATTTTCTATGGGTTTTAAATCTGGAGACTAAGAGGGCCATTCCCGAACTGATTCCTTAACAAATGAATCATTGGCACAGTTGAAAGTGCGCTCAGGATCATTATCTTGCTGGAGAGTCCAATTATCACCATGGTTCAAGTTCTCCACAGAAGTCATAACATCCTTCTCAAAATAAATTAGTATTTCTTTGAATACACGATGACAGTCAAGATGTGACTCAAGATTACTGAACCACCTCCATGCTTGTGTGTGAGTGCAGTACTCTTTATGTCTCACCTTTTGCCAGACACACTGTTGAACCTCTCTGTGTATCAACAATACAAATATGTATGTGTCAGAAGGATTAATCACGGAGACCAGAACCTTTTGGTACATCTCACACTAGATGGATCTAAAGACATTTGTGACCAGAGTGGACCAGACATTATGAGGGAGTTCAGGAGCTACAGATGTTAATTAAAGAATGAGATAAATAGACACCTACAATTATTTATTCCTATCCTTTTGTGTGATGGGGATCGTTAAAGAAAATGAACAAACATGCTAATGTTCTGTAATACAATAGGATTACTATGGCAACAACCAGATTTCATTCTAAAATAATTAAGCATTTTGATTTGCTTGTTGGGCAGAGGTTGTTGGACACTGCAGTCTTATATACAATCAATGTTTTTGAAGTTTTAATACATCTGTGTATATAGGAACTGAAACATAATCAGAAATTCTTACAAAAGTAGATACAGAGAACCCAATTAAACAAATGAGATAAAATGATTACACTTGGTCATGTATTTATTGAGGAAATGTATCCAGTGTTGCATATCTGTGAATAGCAAAAGTGTGTAAATCTCCAACATAAAGTTATGCTTGAAAATATGCAACACCCTTAGAATGCTGCACATGTCTGCACAAACATGACCTAAAACATCATTTGATTTCCACACATGTCCAATACAGAACAAAAAAAGAAATGAAACAAAAAATTATATTATTTAATATTATTTTGTACATGTTTTTTATTAAGGAAAAGGATTGAATGCTATATGTCTGTGAGGGGAAAGTATGAGAAACCCTAGAATATACAGTTACTTTAAAGGAGAATAGAGTCAATGGGATGGCAGTTATGTGTAAGTGGCCACCCTGCTGTATATGAAGTGGATAAGAAAGTGAATGAGTGAGTGCATCTTACTTCGTCGACCAACAGAGAGCACTTCAACACCAATAGAGCAAGGTGTAATAGTCCATCAGTTAACAAAGGAACCCATGGTAACTTCTAAGTAGCTGAAAGGGGGTTTACACCATATCCTCAAAAGAAATGTTCATGTCTGCCATTGGTCATCATTGTAGGATTCCGTGAGTCTGGTTGAAAAAACAGAGATTGCAAATTTGAAGTAATGTCTATATACTTTTGGCCACATATGGTATGTGAAATGTGAGCTTGTAAACTGAAAGTTTTCTCATAGATGGTTTTACTTCACTGACATTTGTAAACTACATTTCTTCAGTAAATACCATTCTAATACCAATGCTTGTCTAAACGGAGAGTAAAATGCAGTAAAGGATGAATACTTGATTTGATGCACCTAATTGTATTAATTGTATTAATTGTATGAGTTCTTAACAATAGGGTGAATTAAGGGTGTCTATATACTTTCCAGACAGTTTATTTGGAATAGTTCTACAAAACATTATTTCAATAACTAAATTAGTGAAACTGAACCAAAAATGTACGTAAAACATGTGTACCTTATTCTATTAACATTCACAATTAATAACCAAGAGTACATGCTTACTTGCCTTTTAAATAGTACATTTTTGCAAATAGCGCAATTTTCCTGCTACATTATTATACATCAGATTTCTAGAAGATAAGATTAAATTATTTAGGACTATTTTTGTTCACTCTGCATGTAAAGCTGCATCATATGGGATCTAATCAAGCCAGTGGAAGTGAGCGTTTTCAAAATAATCTTGTTGATTTCATCTGATGAGCAAACACATGCAGGGCATAATTGCATAGCAGATGCAGTAAGATGGGTGATTTCCATATAATTGAATCCAGATTACATTTAATTAGGCATCTTATCTGGCATGAGTGCAAGTATTTCCCAGAAAATCCAGTTTTCTACAAACCATAAAAAACAAAAGCATACAATCTATGAAAAAACTACATTCAGTCAGCATAATATATTTCTAAAAAGTCATTATTTGATGTACTGAATTAATTTTCTTGGTTAACTTCTAACTAGGGTAAGTACATTGTAGGTTCTTTTATTTTTATTTGAGAACAGATATGGCACTTACCTTTAAGATAAAATATATATACTATACACAAATATACTATGCACATACAAAAAGTTTGTCTTCACATTTTCATCAGCAAAGCTCCAGCAGTGCCAGATAAGCTGAGAATGATAAAATTTTAGTTTTAGCTACCCATTTGCAGAAGCAAAAAACTTGGTCGACCTGTGATGTATTTCTTGCTAAGTTCACAAACCTGTCTTGAGACTGTGTACAATGTCAGGGGAAAAGCATGTACAGTTTTGTACAGTTTAAAAACCCTTTAGTTTTTCTTTTTACTTTTGCACATGACCTAAATTATAATTTTTACTAGGTACAAAAAGTTTATACAGAGAACCTAATTACTAAAATGAAATAACAAAATTATATTTTGCTGTCTATTTCTTGAGGACATCAGTGGTAAAAGTATGAGAACCTCTAGGAATAAACAATGTATTAGTCATGAATTAATTTGAAGGTGAAATATAAATCAGGTGTTTCAAATTAACACTAGCAGCACAGAGCCAAAGCAAATAGTTTGGTTAAAAGAACAGCTTGCATTTGGCTAGTGTGTAATTAATTTTTGTATCAGTGTGGTGAAGCTATTAGAAATCTTGCTATCTTGTCAGCCTTTTAACATGGTGTTCTGATTTGTCTATACTGCTCACAAAAAGTAGGGGATATTTCAAAATGAAGACTGAGAATGGGTTTGAGCACAATCGAAAAAAGGCATGAATGTTGAGAGACAGATTAGAGACAGTCCAGAGACAGACCAGACAATACTTTACTATCTGCTATCATTCATCATGATAAAAGTATCATAGGGAATGAATTTAACAACATACGGTTGACAAGAGGTCTGTCTTTAGTTCTCTGTTTTCTGTTTTAAATTGTTACATACCAATATGTTTGTCTTTCAAATAGTAAGAAATATATTTTGATGGCATCACAAACAACTGCAAAAGAGTCAGAAGCAGATGATCATAATAACAAAAATATTTGTAATAAAGAAATTGCACGTCTCAACTTTGTGAAACCATTACTTGATTTAAATAAATTACTTGAGGTAAAAGTGACTGAATGCAAATATACTTAAGTATCAACACCGTATTTTCCTCTAAGAAGGTAAATCATATAGGCCATTCTGTTATTACTTTTGATAGATGATCTGTTGATTGGGTTGCAGAAAAATGTTGACAGTATGGAAAATGCATGTCAAAAATATTGTGTTTCTTATTTTTAAGAAATAAAATTTCATTGCAGACAGTAAAGATGAGCAGAGTGTCTAAAATTTGTCAACAAATGTGTTAAAAATGTGTCAAAAAACTTAGGCTTAAACTTAAGCTTATCTGTGAACTTCAGTCACTCTGATGGCATACAGTGTAAATGGGTATTGTGGTCAGCTGAATCAGCAAGTATTGCAGATCTTTTTTGGAAAAAAATGAACAGCATGAGCTCCGTCTAAAATAAAAGGCAATTTTATAAACAGTTGCATTCTTGCATTTCCTCACTATCCCATTTTTTCTAATTTGGAGTTGTATTTTCCAAGCTTTTTTAAATTAAATTATATAGCATTTTTCTTTAGTCAAACAAAGGCACAATGCACAAGAGAGTCATCTGTACAGTTAACAGCAAGTTCTCATCCAAGTGGAAATTCTGAAAGCAGATGTCCTCATGAATGAATAAGTCAACTATAAAAAATGTACATATAAAAAATATGCTAGAAGCAAAATGTTCATTTAATTATTAGTGTCATATCATTCAGTGAGCCTATCTGTCACAGCTGTGAGTAAGAAAGAGAGAGAGAGAGAGAGAGAGAGAGAGAGAGAGAGAGATAATCAAGCTTTTATCTTGGCTCTCCGCTGGTACAAATTCACAGAGGCTGAATTAGCTGGCAGAGGATCATTCAAGCACTAATTTGCACAAATTAGTATTAATGTACATAACAGATTTTGTTGGAGCATTGTGAGGGTTATTATCCTCTTGAAGTAATTAATAATAGATCTTATTTCAATGTACGATGAAAGACCATTAATCCCAAATTCAACTTAGAACATTCAGCCATAATGCTGACCTCACATTAACCTTAACTTTGTAAATGTATTTGTTAAGTATTTCAGTGAATAGTCCATTGCTTAATTAGCTCTTTAATAATGCAATGTTTTGAGAAAGTATCAATTGGACTGGGGACACTGGGGAACCAAATATGCCAAAAATTTGTTGTGCAAAATGATGTGTTTATCTTGGAGTTGCACCATCCTTGATCTCCCAGGCCTCGCTACATACACTATGCACTTGCATTTTGAAATGATTTT
>JAUZST010046401.1:0-25642 GCA_034779995.1 Parotocinclus haroldoi | reverse complement strand
CTAAAATATCGCAATTGCAGTTTAAATTATGTGTGATCAAACAATGTCGTCTATGTCACTCATTTAGCGGTTAAAACAGTCACCTTAAGAGTCCACATATTCACTCAATCACGTACCCAGGTGGGACAGACTACTGCACATGTGCACTGAGAGCATACACTGCCCTAGTGCCACCAACCAAGCCAGCGTTCTATTTAAAAGTGCATGACTAAAGTTAAAAATGAGTGAACAAACCATGCTAGGAGACAAAATACTGGCACCGCCAGCATCACAGTTTATGGTTTTACTTTAATTGCTTGATGAGACTCATCCATCATCAAAACTGATGTTGCTTAAAACAGCAATCCACAAACTGTCGAAAATTGATTGTCGTCAAAAACAGCTCGATAACTGTCTTATTTTACCATCTGTGAACTATCCACTGTGCAGCGAACAATGATTAGTACAACATTTGGGAGTGAGCTGTCCATGACAGGCATAAATAAGCCAAGTTACCATCACAAAAACACACTAAACTAACTAACATCAACTGCATCGCGAAAGACACGGGGTCAAGCAGCAAAGAGAAATGGGTTCAAACAACCTCTGAATTGGCCCAAGATAAGCACTGCCACATTATCGTCTAATTATTTTTTTCAAGAGGATCTTATATAACATCGCGATCAAATGTTTTTGTCAATACTGCACACACCCCTCATGTCCACAATCCAAGCATGAATTGTATTGCTTTTTTAAAAAGCGAGTGGAAAAACACAGTACATCATACTGAGTGCTATAACTAATAAGCAATATTTCAGCAGAGTGAAACTCTTGCAGTTTCTTTATATGAAGGCAGCAGTGTACGAGTGAATAGAGGGACAGAGACAGAGAAGCGAATGCTGACTAAATGAGATCAGAATGAAAGACCAGATTATCGCTGTGATTCAGACCTAAGTTGCACACACCAGGACAACAATGTGGAAATGTTGAGAGGATATATATCGTATTCAGCCAGTTTACTGTGCACGGGATGGAAGAGTAGGGGGTAGAGAACATGATGGATTTGTGTTTCAGCATTATTGACATTTATTGAAATAGTCGGTGCAAGCCCAAGTCCTGTGTACTGTGCAAATGTGACAAGTCAGCACAACAGAAGTCAGCGTGCCAATTAAATTAACATACTTTTTCAGCCAAGTAATCAAATCAAACAAATCCTGCACACATTTCAACGTCTAACAGACGGATGTATTGCAAGTGACAATAACACTATATTTAGTTAGGATTTAAACGATAAAAGAATTCAATTGTGGGATGACGAAACTAAAATAGTGAATCTCTTCCCTGGCATGAGTGAAGCCACCATGCCATCGTACACACAAGTGAATTAAGATATTCAACTCATTTAAGCAATCATTTCATAACCAATATGGCCATTCTTAAAAAAAAAATAAAAGTATTCAACACTTAATTAATACAGATCAAATCACTGCTGAACCAGGAAACAAATCAATTTATTTAAGCACTTTAGGCACTGCTGTTTGCCCCCATAAAAAAAACGTATTTATTTGCAAATTAAGCTTGCAGTGTTTATTTTCTAATAGAATACATCTAGAGGTTGGTTTGACATAATCTGTTGCCAAGTCATAGAATTACACCAAGACCTACACTGCTCACAAAAACTAGGGGATAATTTGAACTGAATATGAAGAAGATCCACAAGAACTGCTGGATAATCTGATCCTGTCCCTGCCTCATCACTATCAGTGTGTTTTGGCAGCCTTGGGTGACCGTACACTCTACCGAACAGTCAATGTAATGTGTGGCACTCTCGTCCAGTCTGACATTCTTCTGTTCTCCCTCATGAATATGTCACCTGTTAATCAAACACAATAATTGAGTTTGCATCCCATTTGCGTAGTCAAACAACTTTTGTTTGACTTTTCATTTGCTTCTCTGATGATCTTGTTTGATGAAATAAAATCGAACGTTTTGGTTTTAAACCATTTCATATTTATTTTGAAATATCCCTAATTACATCTATTAAAAGGCTAAAGGAGACTGCCGATGAAGATCCTATTCATTAAAAAGCAATATTAGTCACAATCTGATGAATCAAACTACAATTACAGATAAAGGTTATCAACACTTCAGTGGGTGTGAGGGTTTAAACTACATTCTCACACCTAATTACAGTTGTTGCTGATAAACAGAATAAGCAAGCTGTATGTGTCAGAGAGCGGAAAAAACAAAGCTGCGAATTTATTTTGTTATAGGTGGGCTTTTAAAAAGCCATTAGTATTTTACAAAATATGCTGCGACTTCAAAATGATTATACTAACACAGAAAGACTGCAAATGGAAATCAAATGTCATAGTACTTGTACACTCATTGACAAGAAGAAAGAAAGAAATAGACAGACCCGGATAGAAATGTTGGATTGCTGCAAAACTCGGCATGGGGTTATGCAAATGATTAAAGGTGTGGTCTGATTGACACAAGAGGAGACATAAGGACTTCCCCCACTGTCATTTAAAAGGACCTCAGAAGCTATTTTGGGTTTGTGCACCTCTTGGTGATAGATACTTGACTGTTAGACCTGTCTCTATGATGCACTGAAATATATTGTGCCCAGTTGACAGACTTTGAGAGAGGGTGTATCATTGGACTGACAGAAGCAGGATGGCCATTTTGACTAATTGCCAGCCATCTAGGTCATTCTGACATAACTCTTAGGAGGGGTTGGATTCCATGAGGTGATGCACACGTGGCAAACAGCCTAGACAGACCATCTCGAGAGAACTTTGTTTGATCCACTGACAAGCTTGAGTAGCTCCCACTGTTTGCTGTCCACCATTCAAGATACAGAAGGTACCTACACTACACACCCCTGTCTCTGTCCAGACCATTTCCTTGGCAGAAGGAAATCTGTTGCCACAACACCAATTACATCTCCTGCTGATGAAAGCCAACCACCATCACCTTTGTTTGCAATGGTGTTTTGAACAAGAAACCCGGACTACAATGGATCCAACATATATATAACATATATATAACATTTTTAAATGAAATAAAAAACAATAAAATATCTATTAATATATTTTTTCTTCAAATATATCTATCTTTTTTAATATTTGGCTTTTTAAATTAAATTATTACTGTAAACATTTAATTAGGTAACTTAGTTTAATTCTGCTTTCCAAATTTTCTTTATAACATTTAGGAGGATGTCACTGTTGCCCCCAGCCTGGCTGAAACTGGGACACGTACATGGTGATACAGTACCCGGTGCAGTTCAGGACATCAGAGTAGCAGGTTGGGCTCTGTACGTGTCTTCATGTGACCCAGCACTTGCACAATACTGAACAAAAGTGGTTGGTGATGGGAGCCACGGTGCTGGACTTTATCTTGATTAAATGGTCAGTGAGTCGGAAAAGCGCCCTGATGTGATCTGTGACCTCTGGCCAAAATCTTTTTAAGGCAAAGATTAAATGAAAGCACCTTCAAAGGGGACAGAATGGACAAAGTCAAGTTAGCTGCTCTGAAGGAGGTGGTCATAAGAAAAAAAGCAACATGAAGGGAGGGCTGTATGGACCCAATAGCACAGGACCTTTCCTTATGATACGCTCCCAAACACCACATCTCTACTTCTCTGCCTACCATTACAAAAATACTACACAGACAGGCACATTATATACAACTCCAAATCAGATAATCTGGAGTAACCATCACGCAGTGTTCCCTTAAATTTCCTTTAACTTTTACTTGACAATATCAACCCAAAATCTGTCACATCGTTTTGTGGTAAACTTAATCTCATTTGTTAAAATGAATCCATTTCCGTATTTCAGGCTTGCAACACATAAAAAAATGGCAAAACGGCTAAATAATGAGACTTAATGATGAGGTTTTTAAAAAGGCAAAATACACTTTGCTTTTCCACACAGGTTCTTCACAGCTCTGTGTATTTACCAGTTCGTAGCTATTACCACAAGTGTACATTCTTATATTCATGTTGATGAGGAACTAGTAGATTTCTGACCTCAAACAGATAACTAATTGAAACAGGAATTAATGAGCGAGTTTCTAAGCATGCATATGAACAGCAAAAGTCAAAGACAAACAGAAAATTTACATTTTGTTATTTTGTATATAAGGCTCGACATCGTATTGAAAAAATATGTTTTTGTTAATGATATAATCAAATATTCAAATAAATGCTTGAGTAAAAAAAAGTTACATTGTAGAAAATATTTAAGCACTCTATTACTCAATAGTGTACTCAAGTTGTATATTGGATAAGAAAAACAACACATTTTAAACATCAAATTGATATGAATTTTTTCGCTGTATTAACCTATTCCTGGTTAGGGTTGCAGAGGCTCCAGCATGTACCCACTTGGAGGAAGCCAATCTCTCCACAGAGAACAGTTCCAACTCTGAGACTTGTTTCATTAAGGTTAGGACAGTGACATGACCCTGCCAAATCATTAACATTATTCTTCTCTATACATTCAGGGATAGAATAAGTTGTGTGCTTAGGGTCATTGTCTTGATGCATGATGTGTTTCCTCTTTAAGATTCAATGCCTGGACAGATTTTCCTGTAACGTTTGAAAAATATTTGTTCCATCAGAAGCATGACACTACCATCTAAAGGGTCCTTATGCCTTTCTCCAGATATAACGCTTCTCATTTAAACCAAAAAGCACTGTTTTGGTCTCATCCATCCACCAAAGGTTTAACCAGTAGCCTTTAGCAAAATGCAGGCAGCATGGTTCTTTTTGGAAAGCAGTGGTTTTCACTTGGCAATCCTGTCATGAACACCATTGTTCTGTGTTCTTCTGTTGGTGGACTTAGAGATGGCTTTTTAACCTTTTCCAGGCTACAGAGCAGGTTCTTGGTTTGTGCCATGATACACTTCCACAAACAATGTGACAACCAGAGTGTGATGGGTCCCAGTTCTTTAAATACAATAGGTGACTCCATAATCACAAATGTCGAAATACAGAAAATTCTATAGGTTTCACAAACAAAAGAAGTATCACCGTGCATAATATTTATGCAGAATGAATAATTTATAAGCCTATATATTTATGCATATGAATTTTGTTTTATAAGAACACGACACCAAGAAAGCCATGTTTCATAATTTGACCCATATTTCTGTGTGACATGTTTATTCTTATTTCCCCTGTTAATTCAATGTATGTTTTATCTTCCATCAGTTATTTAGATTAATCCTGGTAAGCCAGTGATATGGATGAATGCAGTCAGGGTTTTACTGGCAAGTGAAGGGGAAAAAAATAACAACGAGGTGAAATGGTAAAAGCAATGTAGGAGTAATAACTTTATGCTTCACCGACAATGCAGGGTTTAAAAAAGAAAAAAAATGCTTTTATTGCATTAACAACTTAATGTCATTCATGCAAACATATTAAACTGTTCATGAGTGGCATATGCCTTCACTGTGTTTGACATGTCTAATCCTGACTATCTCTATTTCTCTCGAGCTTCATGAAGGAATCCTCATATAACATGCTTTTAGTGATATACACTGCTCGCTAAAAATATAGTATATTTTTAAATGAATATGAAGCACTTAAGAAAAGCATTTGATTTTATTTAATCAAAAAAGACAATCACAAAAGCAAATGAAAAGCCAAAGAAAGTGGCTTGATTATGCAAATGAGATGCAAACTTAATTATCATAATTGGAGAGCAAGTGCCCATATTTATGGGGGTGACCAGAAGCATGTCAAACTGGACGACAGTGTCACATATGTGACTGTTCAGTAGAGTGTATGGTTACCCAAGACTTCCAGAGAAAACTGATGGCAATGGGGCATGAACAGGATCAGATTATCCAGCAGTTCAACCTACTCTAAAATGTGTCATTAACATCACTGTAGGAATATGAGGTTGAAAAACAGTGGGTTGATGTATAACTTATTTATTGACACAGTGCTTGTAAGCAGTGGCAAGAAAAAAAACCACCTGCGTCACATCAAGAAGCAACTATAATTACACTCAGGGTTTAATCAGGAACCCTTCCTCGTCTAGACGAGACAATTTAAGTTATGAAGTCGCCAAGAGTCCATGCATACCACTATACAATGACCCTGAACAATGCTGGTGGAATTATGTTCATTAAAACATGACCAATATTAGAATGGTCGCTGTTGGTATGAAATCATACCTGCTTCATTCTTATGCTTTATTTTTATATCAGGCAATATCAGGAAGGACTGAGACACAAAACAGAATATCAACAGTGGTTTTCTCAGAAGGACCACTGTCCAAAAATAAAGATCTTCTGTTCAGCTCAGTCTCCAGACCCTGTCAATCAACCTGTTAACCTCACATCATGTGCTCGGAACAAGTTAAAGACAAAATTTTGTTGGACTTAGCATGTTGTGAGTAAGAGAGATGATAAAGGAAAAGAGGTTTAGTTAAACCTTTTAAAGCCTTTAATTAAAACCAATAGCTATTTAAGCATGGGTGGATATAGCCACGTTTGCACACGTGTAGCATAACATTTATCCTATAACTATTATATCTTAACATATAACATATATTTGTCGCCCACTTTGTAAAAACAGCCAAACAGCTTTCTATCCAAAAAACATGACTGCAAATAATAATAAGTGAACTAACTTCACCGGGAGACAAAATACAGACACCACCAACCTCACAGTAAGTCATTGGAGGTGGTGTAGCTTTGAAAAGATTTTTGCTCAAGGTTGTTGCTCAAAGTGCAGCAACCTGCAAACTATGTTGAAAATCGGTTGCAGTTAATGACAACTAACTAACTAACTTTTACGTATTCGTTTGAGTTCAACTAATCGCCATACAGAATATTAGGACCAACTTTGGGAGCCATCCAAACCAAGGTACCAGTACAAAATCAAACTGTATCACAAAAGGTTACTGGCAGGTGGGCGGTATCCGTTTAAAACAACTTTTGAATACTGTAGATCCAAGATATGCACTGTCAAAGTATTGTCTAAATATTCGTAAAGATAAAAACCCATAAAACAGTTTTTTTTCATTATCACACACTCTTAATATATCCAAAATCATTAGATAATGACCAACAGTGAGTGGATGATATTTCTAATAACAAACGAGACTACGTTGTTTGTTTTACAGGACACTAGAATGGTTACGTCAGCAACACTGCTCCATTTAAATCAGTGGCAATGCAATCACAGACATTCTTACAGCAATCAGCGAGAAAAGGGACAAGCTTGAGCGATAGAGAGACAGACAGAACCACCACTGCATTAAACACTTTGCTATCTGGCAAGCTGCATGAACCCAAATCATGTCTCTGTAAAGTCTTGATTAAAACGACTTTACAGAGTCAAAGGCCAAAAGTGCACAAAGCATGCAATTTAGCGTTACAATCTATCTAAAGATAGATACCGTAGCGAGATGGCGAAGTTTTTGGCGATGGATTACAGCGAAGAATTGTGACTTTCAGAGTAATCTGTTCTTATCGGGCTCATGCAAAGCAGAACAAACTGAAGTCTGACACAGGTCCAAGTTTAGGCTGAGATCTGAGTCGGAGGCAAAGTGACAAAAGAGGGCACAGTGCTCTCCAGATGTCGCACCGTCACTCACTCGAATATGCAGAAGATTTTTGTGGTGCCTAACGTGGAACAAATAGGCAGAAGCCATTTCATTGCTGACAGATGCTGCCAACACGGTCCGAAACGTTCATATTCAGACACTTTTCAGGAGTGACAGTGCCCTTCAATGTCACGGTACAGTCATCCGTTGTTTCTTAACTTTCCTTTTTACTTTGAGAGCTGTTTGTTTTGTATTAAGCTTGGAGTGATCTGATTGCAGATGCTGTTAAAAAGCATGTGACAGACTCCCGCAGCGTTATGAGATTTCGTAACCGCATTTCGTTCTGAATCAGGGTTGCAGCTTTTCTGGAGATTTGCTAAGGTTTCATATTGGGAAAGAGGTTACTCTTGTTACACCAACAAGCCAGACCCAGACATAACAATGACGCATTTGCTAAAATCCATAAATAAATAAAAAACATAAACCTTTGCAGACTGTCATAGACAGGTAGTACCTGATTTACAATGGGGATACATTCTGACAAATCGTAAACCAAAGAGCTTAATATATACTGTATATAGATCGATTTTTTTAAATTAAGGTACTAGTATCATAACACGGCATCAATAACAATGATACCTACTACAGCACAAAATTAAGACTTGACAGAACACACAAAAACTGAACATACATACATAACACAGCCCACAAGACAAGATAAGCAAGTTCAAAAAATGAAGGCAATTCAATATACATATAGTAAAAAATCTAAAGTGCAATTATGAGTGAATAAATGAATGAATGAATAAAGTTAAAGTATCATAGCATCGCCTTAAAAATGCTTAAAACATTAAACAGTTGGACAAAGTCATTAACATAAAGCATTTGTTATAATAAAGTTTTGAATATCGCATTTAATAAATCATGCGCTGAAAGTGAGAAACACAAAACGTTTATTGTCACAACCGCAGCTTTTAATGAATAAATCCAGCAAAAGGGGAAAAGGAAACATCCCAAAATTAGTCAGATGAGGAACAGGCCGTGCAAACCGTCAAAACGGCTGCAGCCGAACCCCATGCCAGTGCTCCAAGGAACATGTCTAAACATGTTCTAAACTCATTTTTCCTTATCATAAAGGGGCTGCAACAGCAGAGGGTCGTTTTGAGTGCCACTGCTTTGTAAGGGTAACAAATATAGTAAAAAAAATAATAATAATTAATTAATTATAATAACCACTGAGCAGGAGAAAATACACCATGCTGATGGGAGGCTTGGAATTTGATGTAAGCATAATTTGATCAAGCCTTCCTGATGGGTGTCTATAGTTCAGATTGGTGGTGGTAGAGCAATTGGAAGGGCACACCCTGAGGCCTCTGACACCTGTAGATGCCTTACCAAAGCACCGAGGCCAACCAATTTCATTCCTTCATGGCAGCAGGGGACTTTCAGCAGGTTAATGCACCAGACCACAACAGTTGGTATAGTCATAGATTGGTTCCATAAACCTGAAAGTAAGTTCCCCTTGCTTCCATGGCCTTCCTTATATTTTCTACCTATAGAGCATCTCTGGTGCAAGGTACAACGGGCATGTCAGTACCTCCATCAACTGCAAAAGGCTATAAGGTTCACATAAGTCAGTATTCTAGCAGAATGATTTTAACACCGAGTGTAATCTGTGCCCTGACAGATAGATACTGCTCACTCCTCCCTCAGATCTGACCAACAGTGCCTGTGTGACACCCAGTCTGGGCAGAAATTCCCTTTCAATCACAGTCCAGATCTTAGGGAACAAGGTCGATCAGGATGTTCAGAGGCTATCCTGTCTACATGGGTCAAAACTCCTTCAGAATAATTTCAACACCTAATGGAATGTGTGCCATGACATACTGCCCAAAAGGAATTCCAATGCATGACTAGACGGGTGTCCCTAATAAAGTGGCCATTCTGTGTACATTGGCTTACATTGGCTTGGGTTAGTTGTACGTTTTTTTCTAGCCAGTAAGGTAAAGGGTTACTGCTTTACTGGAACGGTAAATGAGTTGACCTGATAAGTGCTGAGCTAAAACAGAACACAGGAACATGTTAGAGTATGCACAAGAGTGCCTGCCTGTAGTCCATAATGATTCTGGGCCAGATATAGTTATCTGTATTACTCAGGACAGACTGATCTGCCTGGTTGTGCTTTATTGAATTGGAGATATATAATAGCTGACTGACATCCATTATCTATTTATACTACAGACCTTAATGTAGTCCTTTTAAAGAGTGCATTTACAGCTGCACCAGATCAGTATCTGTTCACTATCTGTATCAAATGCTCCAGGCTGAAAGCTAGCTTCCTATTGGAAAGAACGAGATTGGATGCAGAGGCAATGTTAAGGCCAATTAGCAGATCAGTCAGCAACGGGAAAGCAAGTTCAATGTCTGGAGACATTTGCGGAAGCAAAATAACAAAATCAGCAGAAGTGTAAACACAGTTCTCAGCAGTAATGCACACAGCAGCAGCTTCTGGGACTGATGGTTTTATAAAGCAATGTGTACAAGTGAACCGTAGTTAAGCTTAAGGGCATTAAAAGTAGACAGAGTAGAGAGGAGGCAGCCGGTGTGCATGTTGTATGTTTGACTCATAAAGCGGAATTTAGCTCCGTTTAAACGTTTAAAAACAGCTGATTTTGTCTCAAGGCATAGACGTTTCCTACTGTTTTAAATTGAAATGAATGCTCATAACTGGAGTAAGTTGTACATTTTGCAACCATAACTGGACAGGGAACACCTTAACTAGTATGATACAAATTCCTGCTCCAAACGAATTACAGGTTAAAGTGTATTCAGTGCAATGGAGATAAGACTATAGCAACTAACAGATGATGTTAATGGTGATCCAAGCCTTGTATAGGAGTGAATGGCTGTCAAAGTCAAATCCTTTAGACCTAATCGTTATATTTTGAACTTGATGTTGTGAAAACTGATGAACTCTTATATGGTGCTGCTTCAGCACGACACAGACCTGGTCAGTCAGTAGTGCCTGGCCTAATGAATTCATGGTGCTGTTTCTGAATGTTTCCACTCAGTAGTAGAATGGTGTAAATCCATATTCAGTACTGTGCAAATGTCTTTAACCACCATAGGATTTGGAGTAGAGAAGTGTAAACAAAATTCTCAGCAGTAATGCACACAGCAGCAGCTTCTGGGACTGATGGTTTTATAAAGCAATGTGTACAAGTGAACCTTAGTTAAGCTTAAGAGCGTTGAGAGTAGACAGAGTAGAGAGGAGGCAGCCTGTTGTATGTTTGACTCATGAAGCGAAAATTTAGCTCAGTTTAAACATATCTCTTAAAAACAATTGTTTCGAGGCATAGACATTTCCTACTGTTTTAAATTGAAATGGATGCTCATAACTGGAGTAGGTTGTACATTTGGAACCATAACTGGTCCGAAAACACTTAAATCTGCCTGAATATGACCAATCTGTGATGGCAGAAGTACAAATCATTATCATTATAATTAGCGGTATTCATCTTTAGAATGTGGGTCATGCACATAAGGCTTGTATTATGGCAGGTGGTTAGGCTGTCCAAACAAAAGAGGAAAACAATTATCTTAACACCGTAGCTATGATTAGGGAAAATGTCTGTTTGCAAGCATTGTTGTGACACTAACCCCCTAGCATTGATTTTACAAGCACAGCCAAACAAGAAGCCCATATATTTACACAGCAATATGCGATCACCGGCCACTTTGTTAGGTACACCTTCCCAGTGCCCGGTTGGACCCCTTTTGCCTTTGGAACTGCTTTCATTTTTTGTGGCATAGCGTCACAGTTGCTAGAAATGTGTGGGCTGCACATCCATGGTGCTCTGTTTGGATTGACATCTATTGACCGTGGAAGCCTTTTAAGTACAGTGAACTTACTGTCATCTCATCATGTTAGAGAAACCAGTTTGAGATGATTTGAGTTTTCATGGCACACTATGGTCAACAGGATGGACATCGCCAGCAACAACACTCAGCTAGCCTGTGGTGTTTAAACAATGCTGAATTGTTATTAAGGAGCCCAAAGTGTGCCAACAAAGGATTCGTCGCATATTCACCATTATACCCTCAGCAGCAGCCTGAACTGTTGATACAAGCCAGGATAAGAATCCATGCTTTCATGCTCTTTATGCTACTCCTCAGAACAGGCAATGTTTTCACAATTGTTTATTGTCCGACTTTGGTTATCCTGTGCGAACTGAATTGTAGCCTGCTATTAGCTGACATGAGTGACACCTGACATGGTCTTCTGCTACGACCCCACCAGAGGGCAGTCACTCTCACCCTCCACTGGTTGGCTCCTCTAGCAGGTCCTTCCTGCTCAAGATCCTAAACTGACTCTGTATCAGAATAAATAATGTCTATATGCATATTTATTTTGTACAATATTTCATTTGTTTCTTAATGTTAACTTAGTTTCCATCATCGGGCTATTACTACAAACTCATAGGAGTAGATATATTTGTTTAATTTAACATCTTACATTCAATATCTAGGCCACCCAAGGAGGATGGGTCTAGTTTTTAAATTTTGATCCTTCCAGGGTTTCTTCCTTGTAACGTTTACGGAGTTTTTCCTTAGCACTGTCACTGGGGGCTTGCTCAATTTGGGATTGTCCCTAGATATTAAAAGATAATCTAAAATTGTAAAGCTGCTTTGAGACAGTGCTCGAATGTAAAAAGTCCTATACAAATAAATCGGACTTGACTTGCTGTAGCCCATTTGCTTTAAGGTTCATAGATGCTATTGTGCTTACTTGGTTATTTGAGGTACTGCTTTTCAAACAAATCAAACCACTCTGGACATTCTCTTATATTGGCTATGGCATTAACATGGCATTTTTAGTTGCTCACATCATGGTAAAATGTGCATTATATAAGCTTGCAGTCTGTATTCGATTCATTACGTCAGGTAGAGGTCAGTGCTCTGTGCAGGTCAGTTAAGTTTTTCCATATAGAATTTGGCACACATCACTATGCTTTATTATGCTAACGGGCAAAGCGCCAAGTGAAAGCACACAAATCTACGCAATATCATTATATACACCTTCTTTAGGATTCCCTTGACTGGAACTAAAAGGTTCAGCTCAAAGTATGAAACCTATTCCTGCTCCAAACTGACAACTTACAGGTTAAATTGTATTCAGTGCAATGGAGATAAGACTATAGCAACTAACAGATGATGTTAATGGCGATCCAAGCCAAGTCAAATCCTTTAGACCTAATCGTTATATTTCGAACTTGATGTTGTGAAAACTGATGAACTCTTATATGGTGCTGCTTCAGCACGACACAGACCTGGTCAGTCAGTAGTGCCTGGCCTAATGAATTCATGGTGCTGTTTCTGAATGTTTCCACTCAGTAGTAGAATGGTGTAAATCCATATTCAGTACTGTGCAAAAGTCTTAAGCCACCATAGGATTTGTTCTTCAGGTAATGGTATAATGTCCATTAATAACTCAACTCCATTAACTCCATAACTCCATCATGTTCTCAACTGATCTTCATTCCAGTCTTTGTAAGCGCAATATTTTGACAAGGTGGTTCCTTGGCTGCTACCGTTCCAATCAAACTTCAAACTTCAATCAAACTTCTTCAGACTGTAAAAAGACGTCCAGATGCTGCTATTGCTTGTGTAAGGGGAGGTCAAACATCTTTTTTCAGCTTTTAATACTGCAAACACATTCCTTGTATTATAATAATCTAAATTACAATTCCCGATCCTTCTCCACAACCCTGACCAGGATAAGCTTTAAAATTGTATTTATGCATTGCTTGCTTATCCCAGTCAGGGTCAGGAGGGATGGAGAGCCCATCCCAAAACACACAGGACACAGGAAACAATGCTCTCTGGACAAGACACCATTTCCTCCCTTAAAGCTGACCAATAGTGCCTCTGTAACACCCAGTCTGGCCAAAATCCACTGCTTGCTTTTGAACATGGGTCATTTCCAGATTGGTTTAGCATAGTGCTCCCCTCAAATTCATAGCATTTCAAGCGAAGTTAAGTTTAAAGTTATTATTAATCATGTAACCGAAGAGACATTACAACCGGCTCTGCGTACTGTTTTACTTTGTTTGAAATATTTTCAAGTATAAATGTTTTTAAAAGTAACCACGCTCAGAATTAAATTTTAAATGTAAATATTTGGTAATTTGAAGCCCATGCATGGAGGTAAACAGATCTGGTCTATAAACCGTTTTATAAAGGGTTTAGATCAGGGTGATGCTCTGCTCTTAGTCATCTTATCATAAGTTTCAACTGGGCTGAGACGTATGTGTGTGTTTGTGTGTGTCAGAGGGTCAAATATCCTCTCACTTTCTCTCAGCGTCTCCCCCAGAGGATTTGACAGGTAAGGAAACAGATCATCGGAGCATGACGGCTAACAATGACCCCCTTCTCCCACTTCAAACACGTTCACACAAACCGCATTCACCAAATCTGCTTCATCCAGTCCAAACTCTATAGTTCCCCTAAAAGCAACACACACCAATAAGTACTCTACAACACTACACTACACTACACTACACTACACTACACTACAGAAGCCTGGTAGGTGAATATGGAATCACTGCTCACTTTATTAGGTACACCTCCTTTTTTCGTGCACTCTATGTCCATTTTATCAGTAGCTTTGTAGCTCTACAATCTCAGACTGTATCCCTGTTTCTCTACATCCTTTGTTGGTTCCCTTTACTCTTTACCCCTGTACCCCACAGGCCCATCACAGATTAGGTATAATTTGGGTGGTGGATCATCCTCAGCATTGCAGTCACACTGAAAGGTTGGTGGTTTGTTAGTGTGTGTTGTTTTGGTGTCAGGCACAGCAGTGCTGCTGGAGTTATTATAACATCTCAGTGTCACTGCTGCACTGAAAATAATCTAAAATCCAAAAATGTCCAGCCATCAGCATCTTGTAGGCAGCATCCTGTGAACACTGATAGGCTTAAAGGATGGCCAACACAAACTGTGCAGCGACAGTAGAGCTACATCTACAAGGTAGAGCAATACGAGAGATCAGATAGATAGCAGTGTCTAACAGAGTGCACCGTGTTTTTGAGTGGGTTTGATCCACTCATAGCAAAACGCACACTAACACCACAGCAATGACACAACGAAACAAGAAGGCAGGCGTTCCTAATAAAGTGAACACTGACTGTATATGCCATCATTTGAGACAGGGTTTGTCCTGCAAAGGGCAGTGTGCTCATTTACAAGTGAGTGAGTGAGTGTGTGTGTGTGTGTGTGTGTGTGTGTGTGTGTGTGTGTGTGTGTGTGTATAAATGTGCATGCATATGTGTTTTGCTGCACCTGCTGTCAGCACTGGACATGATGCTGACAGGTCAGTTATGGAGGATTAGGCTGGGATTGCTGCTTTCTGCTGCTCTGTTGAGATGCCCTTGAAAAGCGCAAGGACATTGTCCACTCTGCAATGTCCAACTTCTTTCTCATGCCGGCCTGTGTGCACCGAAAATAAAGCCAGCAGCAGGCATCGATATGCACACACACACACACACACCCACTCAGACACACGCTCAGTAAATTCCTCCTAACAAAATCTCATTTAAGTCTGTAGGAGTAAGCAGCTCCGCAGGGGGCACATTTAACAAAGGGCATTTAGCGGGTCGGCTACTGTCAGGGGCTTCTTGTTTTTCAGCTCTCAGTGTCTTATGCACTTTATCAGTCAAAACCATCTCCAGAACTGAGAGTCACAAAGCATAGGGCTTGCTTTTCACAATCAGCGAGGGATGATGGGAAGCAAATTCTGGGGTAAGAAAGAAAGAGTAAATATGGGAAGAGAGAAAAATTATTTTGCCATTTCAATGCTTTGGTAGGACACAACACTATTTGTTAAATATTCTGCCACCAAATTAATGACAGATTAATTTCTCTTTGGTTCAGACAGGGAGAAAGGAAAAAAAAGTGAGACAGAATCAGAGTGCAGAGAACAGCTAATTACCCAGCATTGTGAGAGACAATACCCAAGCGATAAGCTTAGCTACATAGAGAAGCATGACTGTGTGTGCGTGTGCGAGTGTGTGCGTAGAGGAGGGGCTACGGACTGCATGATCTCAAGGTCCGTCTCGGTCCGAGCGGCAAAATGACTAATATCTTCATGGTGCAAAATTAATGATTTTCCCAGCCAGGGTTAATGGACATGTCAAACCCAGAAAATGAGTTGTTTGAAAGTAAATTACTGTAATCTATATTTAGGCAACTCTGTTAGCCTCATCAAGGGAGCAACAGCACAAGGCTTTTAGCAAAACCCCACACCCCACAACACACACGCATGCAACACCATCTCCGATGGCTTAATGGGCGATAAAACTTCCCACACTACTTACAGCTCTGACATGCATTGTATTTATTGATGGACTCAGCACTAATTTCTTCTTATCCACACCTAACCTTCTCCTCAGGCAACCTGACCATGCTGGGAGACGGGTACAGTACTGGACTTAGCCTTTCAGCCATCCATCATGTACGCTAAGGAGGAGAGTCTGTGGCTGGTTCAAGCATGCGGTCCTAAACTTATTAATGAGCAAGCACTTTCACCACAGGCCACCACAGTGTTCCTCATACATGGTACAGATTTGTTCCTTTCATCGCAGTGTGAGCGGCAAGAAAGACAAATCAACCCATTTCAGCTAACATGGGCCACTTTCGAATCTGGAAGCCAAATGAAAGATGTATCACATCCACTATATTGCCAAAAGTTTTGGAACGCACTTTCCATTCAATCCCACTGCCACAAGAGTAAATATATAAACGTCTAGCGATGCAGTCTGCCTTTCCAAGCATTTCAGAAAGAACAGGGCGTTTTAAAGAGCTCACTAAATCTGAGTGTAGTAATATAATTGGACGTCCACCGTTGCAACAAGTGAGTTCAAGACCTTTCTTTCCTCTCAGACAAGAAATAATCAGACCCACTTTACAGTAAATTGTTGCTGTGCCTCGCTTAAATCTCGGTGGGGAAAAAAGGCCAAATTTGATCTTATCTTAGATTGCTCAACATAACTACAAGACATGCCGTGCAAATTCACTACAGGCACTACATTTCCCATAATACCCCAGCATTGTTTCAAAATCTTAAGCGGCTAACCCTTTAAATCAGTTAAAGGGTCAGTTTTTTTGGGACACCCACATACAGTATCTCACAAAAGTGAGTACACCCTTCACCCTTCTTTTGTAACTATTTTATTATACCTGAATATGAAGATACGACACTGCGATACAATGTACAGTAGTCAGTCCACAGCTTGTATAATCGTGTAAATTTGCTGTGGCCTCAAATAACTCCGATATTAACGTCTACAGTAAAGCATGGTCAGTGGGCAGTGGGGAGCTACAGCTCATTCAGGGAACCATGAATTACAACATGTACTGTGACATGATGAAGCAGAGCATGATATCCTCCCTTTGGAAACAGGGCTGCAGGCCAGTATTCCAGCATGATAATGCCCCCAAACACACCCACAAGACGATCAATGCCTTGCTACTGCAGGTAAAGTTCAAGCATGTCTCCAGACATAAACCCTATTGAGCATATGTGTAACAGAAATTGAGGGAGATCTAGCTTCTACCAGCTCTGTGATGTTGCCATAGAAGAAGGAAGAAGATGGAAGAAGATTCCAGCGGCAATCTGTGAAGCTTTTGTGAACTCCATGTCCAAGAGAGTTAAGGCAGTGCTGGGAAATAACGGGGGCCACAAAATATTGACACTCTGTGCGCAATTTGGCCATTTTCACTTAGGGGTGTATCCACTTTTGTTGCCAGCAGTTTAGACATCAATTGCTCTGTTATTTTGAGAGCACAACAAATGTACATTGTTATATAAGCTGTAGACTGACTACTTCGCATTGTATAAAAGTGTCATATCTTCAGTGCTGTCCCATGAAAAGATATGAGAGAATACTTACAAAAATGTGAGAGGTGTACATACTTTTGTGAGACACTCTATATTTCAGAGAAAGTCAGCCACACTTCAGACACGATCACGATTGCTCATAGTTATATATGTTTAGGTTAGGCACTTGTAATATAAACCACATAAACTACTAAATGTAAATGTTACCCCATTATGCAAAGGCTTTCATTACACTAGCAAAGGCATTAGTTATGTTAGCATAAATAAAATTAATGCAGATAATAAAAAGCCATTTTTGTCTTCATTTCTCATTCATGGCAGAGTAACACCCACATTAGAGTTAAATCACTTAATCTATTTAGTGTTTAGCAGGCTTATTTCTATGCACTGTTGTTCCCCTCTAAATGCAGCGTTGGAAATATTTAGGAACCACCGCAACTCCTCCAGGAAGCGACAGACCATGTTAAGTAACAGAGTGGGGTCGTCAAATGCTGAGGCGCATAGCATATAAAATTCACCAACACACTGCTGACTCAATAAGTGCAGAGATCCAAATCTCCTCTGGTATTAACATCAGCTCAAAAACTGTGGCATGGGTTTCTACTACTGAGCAGCTGCATGCAACCCTTACATCACCAAGCACAATGCCTTCAGATGGAGTGGTGTAAAGCATGCCACTACTGAACTCTGGAGCTTGTAGAAACATTCTACAGAGTGCCAAACCACTCGTATGTATCTCTCAGTCTGATGAAGTCCAGATTTGGTGGATTTACACTTACAGTATTTAGCAGACGCCCTTATCCAGAGCGACTTACAAAAGTGCTTTAAGACCTCAGACATCATCTGTTCCTAATAATCAGAAATCTAAACAAAAATACACTTCTGAAATTGTGAAGGTTGTGTTTTTTTAAAGAGAAAGAGATGGGTGTGTGTGTGTGTGTGGGGGGGGTTGTTAGTTGAGGTAAGTGCGGAATAAATGGGTCTTTAAACAGCATTAGAAGGTAGCCAGAGACTCGAACATTGAGGGTCGAGCAGTGCTAAAGCGGCCGGGCAGTGCTAGATGGCAGTGCGGGGCGTGATAAGTGCTGCAAGCTAGGAGGTGCAGGTCCATTTTTAGCTTTGTAAGCAAGCATCAGAGTTTTAAATCTGTTGCGAGCAGCTACAGGGAGCCAGTGATGCCAGGAGAACATTGGCTGCCTGACTGCATTGTGCCAACTGTAAAGTTTGGTGTTCCTATGGGGTTGGTTTTCAGGGGTTGACCTATTATGCTTCAGCATAATGATATACTGTATACTGGACAACTTTATGCTTCCATCTTTGAACAGTTTGGGGAAGTCCCTTCTCTGTTCCAGCATGACAGTGCCCCCTGCACAAAGCAAGGTCTCTAAAGGCATGACTGGGCGAGTTTGGTGTGGAAGAACAGCCCTGACAAGTACATCTAACACCATTGGGATGAATTACAACTGAGCTTGTGAAGTTAGCCCTCTGAATCGCAGACATCAGTGTCTGGCAAATGCTATTCTGAATGGATGAGCAAAGATTCCCACGGATACAGTCCAAAATATTGTAGAAAGCCTTCCCAGAAAGTGGAAGCTGTTATGGCTTCATATTAATGCCTATCGATATAGAATGGGATATCATAAAAGCTCTTGTTGAGCTACTGGTTCTGGTCTAGGAATCAAATTTCCCTTTCACTTTCGCTGCCTGACCATCATTTGCATGTGTTTGGAAATTATAGGCCTTTCACGACACACTTCTGTGCAATTGGTACTGTGTAAATTGTCTGGTGGGTCAGAAGGCTTATGTTCTTCTGCTCATGCCTGTGAAATCGAGTGCATGACCTCTTTAGACTAGTGTTAGATACAGGGCACAATACAGAGACAATCTGAACACCCTATCATAAAATTTGATTAGAACAGTACAACACTACAGAGTCATTTTTACCTGCAGTGTGAATGTAGCCTAAGAACATTAGGTCAAACATCTGCACTTGCATTGCAAATGCCTGCTGTGTTTCCATGGATAATATTACCCAAGTGCTTTAAAATTCTAAAGTGCAAGCTTAAAAAAGCTCTGTCTAAACTGAGGAGGAAATGAGAGACAGCACTGATAGCTTCCACACAGGGAGCTATCGATATTTTTTAAGCTTCATTACAGGAACGATAAGCAACATGCATTAATGCATGAAAGCTATGCTTTCATTCCAGGAGACACAACACCATTTCCTGTTGATCGGAGCATCTAGTGTTGGAAAATAAAACCATGGTCAGGACCGTAGGGCTTCGACAAATTTAGATACAGGAGTTACATTAAATACGGCTTCCAGAATGTTTTCTTGGACATAATAAATAAATAAATCCCCACTGGCCAGAGATTGTAAAACTGAATTTAACGAAATGACACTTCTCTGAGAAGGCTTCGCTCTAGACATTGGACCATGACTGTGAGCGCTGAATGCTGGCATCCCAAATCATCTCAAATGATAAAGTTATGGACAGGGCTCTGTGCAAGCAAGCCAAGTTATCCACCAAAACAGAAGGGTGGAACAGGAAGTTGTTGAAGGGTGGAATCCCCTGAAAGTGCCATTGTAAGAGTCAGTACAATCCATTCTGCTGCCACTGTTTGCCAGTGGTTTCTGAGCAGATGTCCGCCAAAACACTTGAAATGTGTATCCTTGCTTGCTCTGTAGCTCACAATTGGCCTAGAGACTGTTCTAACTTGGTTGATGTATTTAGAGACTGCTTATGCAAGTTTTTAGTGTTTGCATCAACTACTTATTTGCAACAAACTGTAAATGCCACAAGTGAATGTGGCTGTCCTATTGCACCTCCCGAATACCTCTATATTCTTCCACCTACAATTTGAATTCACTTTCTGATTCTCACATGGCTTTCCGTGTTTTTCTTAATGCTGACACTCAATCCATTTTTGGCTTTCATTAAACAAAAGTATCAGGTTCATCATACCATTCACCTAAATATTATGACTTTCCTTTACGAGGGTCGTAACAGTATTCTAGTATTATAGTATTTTCCACTCATGTTTTCAGCAGAATCTCTGTATTTACATATCATTTTCATGCAGTTTTCTTTTGTAAATAAGCTTTATATTTACATTACAGAAGCGTAGACTGTATAGACCGTCACTGGCAATTGAAAAAATACATTCCAGTTAACGTTCCTGTTTCACAGAATAAAATGCAAACGTTACACGGTGCATATCTGTAATTAGAAAGGACATCTTAACTACTGCCATGGCCTAGACCAGGATGCCGAAGTGAAGAACTGACTCTGTTCTTTTTTGACTAGATGCCATTTCTGGGCAATCAGGGCACAGGACACTTAGTGCCCTCGGTTGAGTGCACTGATCTCGTCAATATTGATTTCAGCCACAGTTCTATAAAAAGTAATTGCTGGCTTTGTGTGTCTATAAGGAAGCATGTACTAGCTCTTACCTCTCATATTCATAGGCATGGTTTGATAAGGGCCACATACAAAAAGTAGGGAAGCACATTGTTAACCTTTGCTGAAAACTAATTTGTATACAAATTAAAGAATAACCTTTCAATGTCAGGTTTCCATGTTACACAAGCAAACACTGAAGAAATATTATACAAATGGACTAAATAAAATAACTAAAAGCAACATGCTAAAGGCATTAATGGCCACAAAACCATCTCAAAGTGCAAATGAATGCAATGCAGAAAACAAGCACAGGCTGTTAATTTCTTCTTAATTAATAAAACATAGACAATTGTGAGAAAGAATGAAAACAGTAGACCTGAAATAGCACTGCATTGACACTTTAAACAGTTGAAATGAATAAATTCATGGAGACAATATATCAAAGAAACATTATTAAAACATCAGCTACATCTCAAGGTCTGCTCGAGGGGTGGTGTGGAAGTGCAAACCTGTCCTTTGCATCCCTGACACCAAAACCTTGCTCATGTTTTCCCTGTTTGTTTCTTTATCGACCCTCTCTCTTATTTCTCATTCCTTCTCTCTCTCTTTTGCATGCTCTCCCTTCAACCTTCTTTTCTCTAAATCTCACTTGCTTGCACGACCCTGTTTTTATCTCTTCACCCATACAGCACCAGGCAAAACCCACGGGCCTTCCCCCATGCATGGCCAAGTACACCGATAACGGCCTGTGCACACGAGTGTCTGAGCTTCCTTCATGACTGACAGACTGCAAACACAAAGACGTGTACCCTGGGCTTGCAGTGCCTGGCGGTCGGCTCGGATCGTACACTATGAGGTGGTGTGGTAAGCGAGTTTGACATTATAGTGGAGTGGCAAAGCCCGTGCCAGCTTTTTACCATCCATGAGGCCAGGCTGGTCGATTTGGTCAGGCTGACATCTAGTAAAGTTCCAGCAGGACATCATGTGTTCATCTAACACATAACTCTGAGCCCCAAAAGCAATTGCTGGACAAAGATACAGAAAGCACATTGGTGAACTAAACTACCAATGTCAACTCTGTAGAAAAGGACAATAATCAACAAAAAAAAACCCACATAACTGACAACTATGAATAGTTCTTAGTGTGGCATTGTAGACCATTTACAGACAGCTATGTTCTAGTTAATGTGCTCCAAAATAGGCATAACCACAGTCATAGTCTCTTTAAGCTACCTTACCATGGTACAAAATACTGTCAGTATCAGAGACACAACTGAAAACATGAGTGGTCCATGATGGCACAAAGCCTATACTGTTACATTAAATAGCATGATAGGCACAAATTGGAGGCAAATGCAAGAAGCTGCTGCAAAGGCATTTATTATACACAAAACCAATCAGATATATTACAGGGCAGGAGGGGTGTAATGATTAATCGACTACCAAATAAAGTGGCAACTAATTCAATACTACACTTTTCTCACTCTAACTAGGAATGTTCTGCCATTGGTGCTTACTGGAGGGTTAACAATAGGGCAACTGTAACAGCAAAAAAAAAAGATTCTTAAAAGTGTGGGAGCCGATTTGTCAGTTGTTTAAAGCTGCCCTACTTCATGGTAGGAGCTGTATGAGATGTTCTATCTCAAAACGCATTCTCTTGATTCGTTAATGGTGTCGGACTGGAAAGTAAATTTTATTCACAACGAACTTGTTCTCATTAGTTTCCCATTGTAACGCTGTTTTCACATCGAGGCCATTAGTGCACTCAAATATGTGGAACATTCATTGGAAAACGTTTGTGAAAATGTTCTGTTTGCCTGGGGATTGCCGCAAAACATTTTAGGAGGAAGTTCTCTGCAAACATAGAGAGGAACTGGATGAAAGGTTACCACTAAAATGAAAGGGTTACATAAATTAATTCCCATTGAACTCTTCGAAGAGAACAGGTCCGTCATGAACATTTTGTTTGAACTGTTTGCCGAATTTGAACACACCTCCCATTTGTGGCTCGAATTCTGATTTACTTTGGGTTGGTTAAATTTCATTGTTGTATCTTTGTATCACTGGTTTGAAATTTTGACAAGGAAAATACTGGACTTTATTTATTTCCTTTTTTTGTGAGGCATCACAGGGGCTCGGTGGGTAGCACCACTGCCTCACAGCAAGAAGGTCCCAGGTTCAGTCCCAGGGTGGAGTGGTCTGGGTCCTTCCTGTATGGAGTCTGCATTGCCTTCCCGTGTCTGTGTGGGTTTACTCCAGGTACTCCGGCTTCCTCCCACAGTCCAAAGACATGTGTGTTAGGTTAATTGGTGTCTCTAAAATAGTCCTTAGTGTGAGACTGTGCAGGTGACTGTGTGTGTGTGTGAGAGCTGCCGGGTGGATTGACTTTTTTTGTATTAATGGAAACGTTTATTAAAACAAGTATTTGAATACGGTATGCATCTCTGTTAGCTTAACTGTTAGCAAAAGCATAAAATGCCCTCAAGTGAAATGTAAAGGATCATAGCTACATAAGAGTTACTCGGTAATTGAGCAACACCTAATCAGAATAATAAATTATTCATTTCATTAATTGATCAAATATTTGACTACGAAAACAGTTGTTTGCAGCGGCCCTACAGGGCGGAGCAAAGTGGTAGTCAAAATAGCTCGGAGACATTTCTCAGTAACCTCGAAGTCAGTCCTACCATGCAGAGAATCAGGCAGGCGATACATTTCAGGAAGTCAGAAAATGGTGCGTGATTCATATACAGGACGTGTAGTCAGAATCGAATTCAAAACGATCTTTCAAATAAACAAGGTTATGATAACAAACGAGACACAGATGTGTATAGTCAGTGATGCAGTGTGTGATGTGGGGGGTGATGTGCTTCGGGAGCAATGCGTGCTGGGAACTGGAGTACAGTCGTGACACTAAGCCTTTTAGAATTTACGAATATTCACTATAAATATAAAAAAAGAGTAACATGCATGTTAAAGTAATTTGCATTCAGCATATCCACTTGGTGGGACAGCCAGTGCCAACTGGCAACACAGGGTGAAATGCAGGAACAACCCAGAGCAGGGCACCAATTCATTGTTCATACGTTGTGCGATAATCATACAGCAGTCGATGTTTCTCAATGTATGAGTGTGACTGAGGTCCAGCTGTGAAATGGTGGCCAGTGAGTTAATGAGCCATCAGTACTCGTGTGTGAATTTATGCCCATAAGATGTCATGTTATATGAAGGCGGCTAAGCGGTCTGCACAAAATGTAAGCCAGTTTTCCACTAGAGACGCCAGCGTCTGATATACACTGCTCGTCTTCTGTCTGCCGGCCCTCTGTGGGCCTTTCTGCTTGTATGCTTGTGTTTCTGTCTCAAATTGACAGTACCCAACTACATCAAAAGATCCTCTCTCCCCTCTCTTTCTTCAGCTCTGGTTTTCCACCATCCTGTTTTCGATTGCACTGTGTGCAGTAGTAAATTTAACAGCAGAAAAGGTGACCGGGCTGTTCGTCCATAAAGAGCAGAAGAGAAAGAGGAATGGAGGGGCCAGAGCAAGAAGCATTGCAGTACTATGGTGGAAAGCAGACTGCTGTTTCAGCAAAACAGGAAGAGCTCTCTTTCTCCCGCTCTCACTCTCTCGTTCTTCCTCCCCCCCCCTCTATGACTGTTACTGGGAACTCAAGGGCAAGCGGTCAGCTGTCACCCCTCCAAACCACACACAAACACACTGCCACACACCACTTCGACTAAGTTACCTAATAGAACCCAATCACCTATACCACACACCCACACAAAGAACTCAGAGCCCAGTCACCTTCACCCTGTATACAGTGTGTATCCATAACACACACAAACAGCCTTGTACAGATGCTATAAATATCTGCATCTCAGCAACATTTAATTAAAAAAATGTCACATTAAAACCCCTAGCATCGCCTACCTTTCTATCTACCAACCTAACGTCGAGTCCTACAACCAGCTGAAATTCAGACTTTTACATTTACAGTATGTCATTTAGCACATTTATCCAGAACAGCTTATAATACTTACAATCCTCTCAAATTAGGGATAAGGGCCTTGCTCAGGGATACAATGGTGGCAGCATGGCAGAGGTGGGATTTGAACATGGGTCCTTCTGGGCCATAGTCCAATACCATAACCATTAGGCTACCACAGACCCAAGTTATGTAAATGTAATTTAATTGATGTACAAAAAAAACGATGGGGTGGACAAAATGACTGAAACACACAACACGAGCTAATAAGGTGCAACACTATAGTTTGAAATCCTTCTACAAATCCTGTCACACAAAACTGGTGGTTGGATGTTGGAGCATTTTTTGACAGATTTGCAGAAAAGCACCACACTTCTTTTTGGAGTGCAGTAGTTTTCACCTTTCAACCCTGCCATACACACGTGTTGTTCAGTGTTCTCCTGAATGTGGAGTGATGAACATTAACATTACATTACTTTACATATTATTTAAATCAACATCACTTTAACGTTTGCTTCACATAGAAATCCCCCAGTCTGCATTGTTCTTCCGACAAAGTCTGAAAACTCAACTGAAGAACAAGCAGCTTGTTTTTTTTTTTTTACACAGGTGTTTGAACAAACACTAACCTTTACCAAGTCAGGTCCTCTTTGTCTATTGTCATCTCTCTCTCTTTCTCTCTCTATCACTCTCTCTCTATCTCTCTCTCTCTTTCTCTCTCTCTTTCTCTCTCTCTCTTTCTCTCTCTCTCTTTCTCTCTCTCTCTTTCTCTCTCTCTCTTTCTCTCTCTCTCTTTCTCTCTCT